>JAHWGI010000256.1:900000-1185000 GCA_029379305.1 Frankliniella fusca
GGCTAGGAAGAGGCTCGGGGGGAGGCTGGGCAGGGTACAAGCGAACTGTGTGCGAGGTGCGACACACATACACACCCCCATACACGCACACACAAATAAGAACTCACGAACATGTACACACACACACACACAAACCAGGGCACTAAGATCTTGGCTCATCCGCAGCGGGGCAACCTGCTCGAGTGGGTGTGGCCAACTACAGGGCAGGCAGTTGTGAGTAGTATGAGGTCAAAGTACATTCGTTAAGTTTTGGTTGTGGCAAAGGCAGCTGAAGTGTAGTATACGCCTGCTAACCCAAAATATATATATATATATATTGTTGGCGTATATAACAGTTTTGCAGATGGGCAAAATAGAAGTATACGACAGGTTTACTGCACAGGCATTTCTGGTTGGGACTCTCAGATACTACGATATTAAACGAATCATGTTTAACTGTCCCTTCATGTAAGCCTCTGGGCCTCAAAGTTTAATAGATTTATGAATTTTAAATGCGCGACCTATCATTGTCAATGACATTTTTCATTAACCACCTGAACAGAGTAATATACTCAAGTGTAATGCACAAAGTAAAGTCAGTAAGTCACAAATATCTACAATGATTTTTGTAAAATACCACTGAAAATGATTAATTAACAGACAAAACATAGTATGGACAGAAAATGTTGTCCATAATGTATGTCAAAATGACAATGTTGGTCCTACATTTTATCTGATTTTATGCTAATCACACATTTACACAAAATTGATATTGAGCATTGAGTGACTTAAGTCATGTTGTATGGTGTTGTTTTTTTTTTCCAGAGATTTAAAACTTAAATATTAACTGCAGATATCCAAAACTTACCTTTACTGGCGTCCAATAGACATCCACATCCACTAACACGGCCATAACCTGCCTCAACCTTCTTCATTTTCACGGATGAACACAATCTTGGACAAAGAAATAAAGGAAATTTATTAACATGGTTACAGGAAATTCTCCCACTAAGCAGTAAGCACGATCAAATTTTTTGGGATAATGATTTTATTAAATGAAAATAGCTCACCGAGACATAAATTTGCGAAAGTAAAAATTGTGTATCTTCTTTATCCAAGCAGGGTTGGAAGAACTACGAACGGATTTTCGATTATTGTATACGACATTTTAGCCAAAAAAGTTGCGGTTAATCGATTATTAGTCACCGAAAATGTGATTTTACTGATAGAAATTCGAACAAATTAACCGTTTATTCGATTAAAAATCTTCGCCGATCGTCATCTGATGAAGAACAGCTGATCGTATTTCGCAAAGACTATTCGCAGTACGGCCTTTGTTCATCAGCTGAGGCGGGAAACTGGGAAACCGCCAATCGGGAGTACGGCCTTTGTTCATCAGCTGAGGCGGGAAACCGCTAATCGGGCTATTTAAATTCGGAAGACATAGGCGAAAAGCGCGACAAATCCACCCAATTGTGTTATTTTGGCGGATTGGAATTTCAATTTGGGCTGATCGCCTCGTTCTGGATCTGGCAACCCTGAAGCAACCGTGTCGTATGCCGTAGTGTTGAATGTGGACCTTCGCCCCGCCCTCTTTCGCGCTCTTGCCGATCGCGTACTACATAAAGACTTTTGCTGAGTTCTGTCTTCTCGTTTTGACCAATTCGCGAGTGGTTAATCCTTTGTAAGATCGCAAATAAGTGCTAGTGAGTGTCGCCGAGAGAAATGAGCAGTGCAACACCGAAACCGCAGACGTGTGAGGTTATGTGCCTGCGCCGGGCCGGGGACAGCGAATGCAGCCATCAGCTGAGCGCAAGACAACTCAAGGTAAGACTTCTCCCATCGTGAATGCGTTCTACTGAACATGTTACGTTAAGTTTTATGAGTAGTTCAGGGCTAACCTAAACCATTCCAAACACAGTTGCAATTCTGCAATTCTTTCCCTTTCATATCAATTCTCTCCGTAATGTCACACTTACTTCTCATGGGGTGAATTGCTGCCTATTTTATGTGATCAATAGTTTATATATTTGAAGAGGTGCATCATTTTCTCTGATGAACATTAATTTACATAAAACTTAAACCGAAGGGGAATGGGGTGAAACTGTGATGAGCACAGTTCGTAAACAAAAAATCCACAAAGAAAAGGAATCATTTCCATAATATTTTTGTAATTAAAAGTGAGCATACATTTTATGCTCCAGCTATCCAAATCACTTACACCTTGTTTATTGTAAGCATTTTTCTGTTCTTGCAGAAAACAAGTTTGTGCGTCTGTTTCATATTGCCGTTATTGGTTTTAAACAGTAAGATCACACGGGTTGTTGCGCATGCCATGTTAACCACTTTCATATAATCTTTCTTGCACAGTGCTTTCTTGTCATGATGTCATGATTTTGTGACAAGCACAGTGAGCTTCTTCCTTCATCTGTGACAGCAGTTTCTCTTTAGTTAATCTCATTATCATTATACTCTACTAGTACATTTTGATCTGTGCGCAAACCATGCAACAAATGACTCTCATAGTCTTTTCCATCATTCGCTATCGCGATTATTTTAACGCTCGACAAGTGCCTAGCGGTTCTCCTTTCTCCTTTTTGCTCTAATTGAGCTCATCGTCCACGGGCTTCACACACGCTGCCGTGTGCAGGCTAGCCCAGCACACCGATTCAGAAGAGCGTTCGCCTCGCCCTGTCTCTCTCGCACTCTCAAGGGGCTGCCGTACAGGTGCGAGAGAGACAGAGCGAGGGGAGCGCTCTTCGGAATAAGTCGGCAGGCAGGCGTGCACGGGGGATTAATGCTTCGCCACGCTTCTACGCCAATCTGCGTGGAGCGGAGCCGATCAGATCCTCGGCGACGACATCGTCAGCGGCGGGCGCGGCGGGGCGGGGCGGGGCGGGGCGGGGCGGGGCGGGGCGGGGCGGGGCTCAGCCCTAGGGTGGCGGGGCGGGGCGGGGCGTGCAGACAGCAGGAGCAGGGCGAGGCGGGGCAGGGCAGGGCAGGGCAGGACGGTGGCTGTTAGGACAGGACAGGCCAGGCCGTCCAGGATCGCCAATATCTGATCTGCTTCCGAACAGAGGCGCGCTGAGGCGGCTGAGGCGGCTGTGGCTCCCCGCGTCCCCGCCTCTGCGCCGCCGTCTGATTCCGAAGTCGCGCCCTCGTACCTCCGTCCTTGTCGCACCCTTGGCGGTGACCAATGCTGGGAAGGGCAGGTTCCCCACGAGTGCGACTAGGGCAGACGCGCGAGAGCGATCTTCGGGATCAGACAGCTGGGCTGGGCTCGCCCTACTGCTGACACGGGCGCGGCGAACTGACTGCTCTCACGGAGGACTCTGTCCTTCTCCATGGACTGCTCTACCTTGCTGACGCGCTGCGAGGAGCCGGGACTGAACTGGACCTGCGCCCCCCGCCCGCGCTTCGCTTATGTGCGGACTGTGAACTGAGCACCTCGCCATGTCGATATCAAAGAAAAGGCAAAGAAAAGGGAGAAACATTCAGACTGATACCAGTAGAAAAGTTCGAGGAAACAAAAAGCGTACCGCGTAAATTATAAGTAAAAAAAGAGGCTAATACTTAAAATGAACTTAGAATAATATAAATATATGAAAATGTACTACAGTTTTACCCCTTTGCGCGCTACAGCTTGTTTCGCCCATATCAGGAATATGTGTTTCAATTTTTGCGCCACTAAGGCTGCTGCAAGGCGCGCGCGCGCGTGTGTTCAGGGGCCCTCTCCTCCTCCATCCCCCTCGTCTCACAGAGCGCAGCCCAGCGCAGGCGTCCCTTCCGAAGCGCGCTCTCCTCGTCCCATCTCTCTCGCACCTGTGCGGTGCGCCCCGTGAGCGCGAGAGAGACACGGCGAGGAGAGCGCGGCGCGCCTCGGAAGCAGTCTGCTGCAGGACGGTAGTGTATCCGGTGAGCCCATCGTGCACCAGCCGTCCCGGCCGTCCTGGAGGGGGAGAGAGCCTTCGCGCCCAGACGACCAACGACCCCGAGGGCGGGGCGGGGCGGGGCGGGGCGGGGCCAGGGCGGGAGCACGCCGACGACGCGGCGTCGGTCGGGCCGAATCAGGAAGGAAGGGAGTCTGCAGCTGCTGCTCCAGATCCTCCCCCGCCTCTCTCTCTCTCTCTCTCCCTCCCTCCCTCCCTCCCTACCTCCCTCCCTCCCTCCCTCCCTCCCTCCCTCCCCCCCCCCACACACGCACACACTCGGATACACATGACACGCATAAAAGCGGTGCACTTCCCCATGTGTCCCCCCGGAAGTGAGTGGCGATTATTTTTTCGAAAGGCTGTGTTTCTGGGCGGGGGCGCGGGCGAGGCTCTCTCTGTGTGGGGGTGGTGCGGCTGCCGCCTGAGGCAGTGGTAAAAAGAGAGGGCGCGACGATTTCGCTCCTGGAGTGAGGGAGAGGGAGAGAGGTGCAAGCGGGCGGGGACCCCTTCCCCGCTACTGCACCTCGCTGTCGCGCCTTCCCCTTCCGAGAAGCTGTTCCAGAGAGCCTCTCGGCGACATGTGTTCGCCCCAACCCCACTCTACCCCAATTTAAAAGGCGCGCACGCTATACGCTGCCGGGTGGGGTGCTGGGGCCCGGGGGAGGGGGCCCGCACGCGTCCCTGACATTTGTCAGGGCTCAAGTCTGAGTGCGCCCTTGCCGGGCCTAGCCGGGCCGGGCCCTGCCTACTCCCCGCCCCTCGCGCGCCCTTCTCCCACATGAGCGTCCCGTTTTAGCCTCAAACAGCCGCGCGGGCAGCGGGCCTCGGGGGGTCCGGAGACCGTCGCATACCCCCCCCCCCTCTCCCTGTAGGCTCGCTGCTCCTCCACCACCAGGATGATCAGTGTGTAAAGCGTGCCCGCTTCAGTCCGTTTCTCCGAAACTTATGCAAATTATTTTTTTTGGAAATCGGATGCGCGAAACAGATGCTGGGCAGTTTTTGCCAAGTTTTGTGGAAACACTGGCCAGCGTCTTAGGGAGTGCGGATATGGCCTAATGTGGTGGAGAGGGGGCGCGGTGGCGGCGCGGCGGGGGCCGCAAGCAAAGCAGCCCTTACGCACATAGTACTGTCGCTTCCTCATCGCAGCCGGGCTGCTGTAGTTCCGGAATATATCAACGACGTGTCATCTGACAGCCACAACTTTGAGAAGGAGGTGGGGGAAATATAAGTTTAAGTGCGCGACTCCCACTCGTCTTACTCTTATGACGACATGTAAGTGCAATACTATCGGGTCGCGGCGTCGTCGGCTCGTGAGAACCGCCGCGCCGCCGCGTCGCCTCGGAGGTGCGCGTCGTCTGTGGAGTGGGAGCGCCACCCCAGCCCCGCCCCGCAGCCCTTCACTTCCTCCCTGCTGCGGCGGGTCGGGTCGAGTCGGGTCACCTGCCGCCGGTGTCCCACGGGTGCTCGAGGGGCAGGGGGTGGGGGTGGGGGTGGGGGGTGCGTTGGTGGAGCCGAGACGCTTGCTGTGATCTAGTGCCAGGTGCACGCGGGGGGGGGGGGGGGGTAGGGGGCGAGCGGGCCGGAGAGTGAATTACTCTACTATTGCACCCCGAACCCCGCCGCCCCTCCCCTTCCTACTTCCTTCCTAAGTACGTTTTACCCCCCACCCCCACCACTTTTTTTTCTCAGTGCACGTCGCTCTTGCCGTGTATATATACACGTCGTTGAGGCGAGTTTAAAAAAATAAATAATAAAATTAAAACCTTCATATTTAAATTACATCCCGAATAATGAATTCTCCGTTCAAGAGAAAAAAAGTGTTCTATCGAATGGAGACTATTTTCCACTCGTGTCGAAAATTCTTTCATTTGTGATGAGACAGATGCTCATGGATTCATTTGGTCCTTGCGTGTAAAGCAGTGCATCTGTTGCAAGTGAAAATTTTCTCAACTCGAGCGCAAAATAGTCTTCAACTCTATAATTTTTGTACACCTCGTAATTCAGAAAAAAAAATAGAAAACAATTGAAAAAATCAGGAAAATTCACAAAAACCACGATAATTTTATGAAAATTCTAGCAAAAGATTTCGATAATTCAGCACAAATTCACGAAAATTCACAAAATTTTTACACCCAAATTCAGAGTTGTTTTCCCCCTCGGATTGAGCACTTCTCACCTTTGAACCGAAACCCCACACTTTCGTATGAGTAAGAAGATTCTCCTCAGTGTACGTGCGAGAGAGAAGCACTGTAACAGCCTCAGGCACTGGAGGGGGAGGAAGATGGGGCAGCGGCAGCCCGACACTTGCGCCTCGCTGGAGGATTTATACGCGGTGCAGCAGACGATGCCGTGGGTGGAAGTTCATTCATGAGGGCGGCCACGATGGATTGGGCGTGATCAGGGGCTCATTCATTTTCACGTCGAGGGGATGTTGGAGGGGGGGGGGTAGGTTGTGGTGCGTGCGCTAGTAGTGTCTTCAGGCACTATAACACGCTGCTCGCTAGCAGGACCAGCAGGACCAGCAGGACGCGGTGCGGGAACAGGAAAAGTATGTGACGTCACTTTGTCGCTCTAGTGCGGGGGGCGGCTGGGCTAGGTTGTGGTGCGTGCGCTAGTAGTGTCTTCAGGCACTAACACGCTGCTCGCTAGCAGGACCAGCAGGACGCGGTGCAGGAACAGGAAAAGTATGTGACGTCACTTTGTCGCTCTAGTGCGGGGGGCGGCTGGGCTAGAGGCTAGGCGCCCGAGATGAGATGACCCAATAATATGGTCGATACCCCCTAATGGGGCTGGTGTGCTCTGCTGCCTGTAACAAGGAGTCTTCCCACAGCCCACCGCGAGCCACCTCGTAGCGCGGGGCGGGGCGGGGCGGGGCGGGGCGGACCAAGGTGTGGTTATATACACCTCCGGGATGGCTCTGGGGCGTTATTGTGAACGCAATTACGTGTTGTAGTGGTGTGTGTCTCGGGACCCACCAGGAGGAGAAAGAGCGGCATTTTAGAGAGAGAGAGACAGAGAGAGAGAGAGAGAGGTGCGGCGGGGGAAGTGCGCGCTCAGCGGTGCATCGGGACAGGCAGAGGAGCCGGCTATGAGGATGAGGCTCGCCGTCGAGGAGAAACGGACCGGACAGTCAGTCCAAAACTGGGTGAGGGAAAAAAGGAGAGGTGAGATGCCACGAAGTGCCCGAGGCGGGGCGGGGCGGGGCGACGCCACGCCGCCGTGTTGTGCTGCGTCGCGTCCTGGGCCGTCTGATTCCGAAGATCGCTCTCGTACCCCCGTCCTTGTCGCACCTATGGCGGTCCACTAACGTTGGGAATGGCAGGGCCCCGTGAGTGCGACAAGGAGGGAGGCGCGAGAGCGATGTTCTGAATCGGACGGCTGTGCGCTGTGCGTGCGGCGCGGCGCTGGCGGCGGCGCACTCAGTGGGGGAGGGAATGGTCCGTGGCAGCGCGGCGCATCGCTGGCGGGGCGGGGCGGGGCGGGGCGGGGCGGGGCGGGGCGGGGCGGGGCGGGGCGGGGCGGGGCGGGGCGGGGCGGGGCGCCCTCCGCGGTGCTGGAGCAACAGGGCCCGAGCCATATTGCGGGGCAGAGCCGGCCCGGCCCGGGCGGCGGCCAGGCCCCATGAGCAGGAAATGATCTTGCGGGTATATCTGCACGTTTTCGATCCAATAAATTAGTACAGGCGCGGCGGCGGCAAAACGGGTCGCCCCCTCCCTCTCTCTCTTTCTCTCTCTCTTATCCTCTTCGTTTCGCCCTGTCTGTCCCTCTCGCTCTGCTGGGGCGGCCGGGCGGGTGGGATATCGCCGCGCGCCGGAGCAGCACTACTTATTAGAAGTGTAAAATCAAGTGCTCTCTCGGCCCGCAGCGGCGGCGGCGTGGCTGTGGCTCTCGCGGTTGGGCCGGCCGACCCCGCCCCGCCCCACCCCACCCCACCCCACCCCGCCCCACCCGCCCCACCCGCCCCACCCCGCCCCGCCGCGTCGTCGTGCGCGCGGCGTTTTGTCTCGGAGCAAATGGCGCGGCGTTGGCACTGCTCCGGCGACATGGTTTCCCATATCCGCGGCGGCGCCACTGATGCCCAGGAGAATCGATGCGCTACTTAACTGCGCGGGGTTCCTTTACCCCACCGCGAGTCACGCGAGAGAAGTTTCCAAAAGGTTTTTCCGTCGAGGGGAAACAACTCGAAATTCAGAAAAGTTCAGGAAAATTCAGAGAAGTTCTTGAAAACTTCTGGAAGTTCTACAAAACTTCACAAAACGTCAATTAGAATTTTTTTTAAATTCACAAAAATTCAATGAAAATTAAAAAAAAAAAAAAAAATCAAAATTTGTTTATCAAAATTCAGAGTTATTTCCCCTCGGTTTGCGTTCGCCGTGCAATGCACGCCTTGGATACAAAACTAAGTTTGATTGAATAGCGTTCCTGTTCGAAGGAGTTGGAAAAGTGTTTGAGTCAAGAAAGACAAGTTACAATCGGCACAATCGGTTCGATTTTTTTTTCTGCAGCCGGTCGGAACGAACTCTGGTTCACCTCGTTATTGGGACTGGGGCACGCGCACTGACCAGAAAGTACCGACTTACTGTGAGCAAGGGGAGATGGTACGAGAGGGAAAGGGAGAGAGAGACAGAGAGTGGGAGAGAGTGAGAGAGACTTAAAAAAGGAGGAGTCGGGAGGCAAACGAAGCTCTATGTATGTATATGAAGTAATAATGGTAAGTCCGTCGCTTTCTCCGGGCGACACACCTGTTATTTATCGGATAGCGAAGCGTAACAAAGCGGCTGTCTCTCTCGCACTCGCGGCCCGGCCCGGGACGTCCTCGCGGGATGGGCAGGTCGGGCCAAAGCCGTGACGCGCGGCCCGGCGCTGCGCTGTGTGCTGTGTAATGTGCTTTACGGGCTTGAGGAAGTTTAGAGGAGTGACCGTACCGTCAGGGCGTGGTGGCAGGACGTACAGGCAGCCGACTGATTCAGAGAGATTGCTCCTCTCCCTGCTCCGTCCTTGTCGCACCCACAGCGGCGCGCTATGCTGTCCGCGGTGGTGCTCCATGAGAGCGACGAGGACGGAGGTATGAAGGCGATCTTCGGAATCGGTCGGTATAGGCCTCTTTGTCGTCCTCAATACCGCGCCGGAGATGGTCGCTGCTGGGCGCGCTGGGATTATTGAAACGCTGTAAGATGAGTGTTGTTTGTCCAGGGGTGTCACGGTGCCGGACAATAATCGACTTTAGAAAGAAAGTCCACGCGCGACAGTCGTGTATCTTACGGCGCACCGCCAGCCAAACACCCCACCGCCGCCGCGCACAGATGAGAAATATGTCCTCTAATTTCTCTCGAGCCCGCCCGGCGGTGCCCGGCGGTGCCCGCCGGTTCACTACTTTCTTCCCCGCCCCTTCGACCTTGAATATTAAGAGCCGCCCATCCGCGCTGGACCTCGCGCAGCAGCCTCCTCGGCGCTCCTGTTTGGAAGGAGGAGGTGGTATAGGGCCGAACGGGTAACAACTCTGAAACTTGTGTACGTACACCTCGTTATTCAGAAAATTTCAGGAAAATCCTAAAGAAAAAAAAATCAGAAAAATTCAGAGAAATTCACACTGGAAACATAAGTGTGGAAGCATAAATAAGGTGTTAATTTTCTGTGGAAATTCACGCACATCGGCCTCCAAGTACACGAATGGGCATTCACACTCCTGGAAGTGTGTGACATTCACGCACACACTTGGGTTTCCATTGCAGAAGAATTCTGAAAAATGTGGGGAAAATTCACAAAAAAAAACAGGTAAATTTCAAGCAAAACCTTAGAAAAATTAGATGATAGCTCATTAAAAATTCCGAGTTGTCTCCGATCCTTCTCGCGCGTGTGGCGACTTGCAGCTTTGCCGGTCCGCCGGGCGGGCGCGCCACCGGCGCGGCGGTGTGCGCGGGTCACGCACCGGGATAGTTCAAGGCCCCGCCGCACCGCCGACACCCACACGAGCGCTGCGGTCGCCGCCGCCCCGCGCACCCGCCTCTCCTGCGTGATCTGGACTCGGAATCTAGTGTCTTGCAAATAACGCACCTTTTCCAGGCGACCGCAAGGCTTTGTGCTGCCTCTCTCTCTCTCTCTCTCTCTCTCTCTCTCTCTCTCTCTCTCTCTCTCTCTCTCTCTCTCTCTCTCTCTCTCTCTCTCTCTCTCTCTCTCTCTCTCTCTCTCTCTCTCTCTCTCTCTCTCCCGCTCAGCCCCTCTTGCCTCCGTCCGCGTGCGCGGGGCGCTCGAAATGGGTCAGCCTCCGGGGGGCTGCTGCGCGGGAGGCTCCGCGTCAGCCTGCAAGAGCGCTCTCGTCTCTCCGTCCTTGTTGCACCTGCAGCGGTGCCCTATGCTGGCCATGGCAGTGCTCCATGAGTGATGAGGACAGAGGTATGGAAGCGATCGCTCGGTTGACTGATGCAGAAGAGCGCTCTCGCCGCCCTGCAAACTGATTCGGCGGCGCGTTCAAGGGGGTTTGGGAGGAGTCGAGAGGCCTATCCTACTCGCGAGTGCGACAGAGAGGGAGGCAAGCCTCTGTCTCTGTTGCACTCATGTAAGAGGGACGTGTTGTCCGCCTTGCGCGCTCCGCGGAATCAGTCTACTACTGTCTCTCTCGCACCTGTAAGGCGCACCTCATGTCAGGAAGAAAGCTCATATGAATCAGCCAGCAGGGCCGGGGCGGGGGCGAAGGGTATGGGTCCTTCACCCTTCACTGTAAGCTCAAGCGTACACCGATTTTTCTTTTCTTTTTTGTGATTTTCCTTGATTTTTTTTTCTGATTTTATCATATATTTTCAGACTTTTTCACTAATTTTATCTTACGGTGTACACTGATTTTTTTTTTTGAGTGAAGGACCCCTCTAGGAAGCGCCCGGCGAGCGCCAGGTAGAGGAAAGCGCAAGGTACTTGCCCGCCCCGTTGACGCGCAGCCGACTCCCCCTGCTGGCGGAGATTTTAACGCACTATGTAACGGGTGCTCAGGCAGGCGCCGGGGCGGCCCTGGCCGGCCCTGGCCGTGCGCACTCGCAGCCGGCGGCCGTGTCCTGGCTCGCGCTCAACGCCGTGTGATGCGCGGACACCTGCTGCTCTAGTGCAGGCGTTCCCAGGGGGACACAACTATGAATTTTAGTGTATACACATGTTCTGAATTTTCGTGAATTTCTTCAGAGTTTTGTAGATATTAACTTGAGTTTTACCGAAATTTTCTCGTACTTCACGTTAAATTTGTCTGAATTCTCCTCAATTACGAGGTGTATGGAAATTTCATAGTGGTTTCCCCCTCGAGGCGTTCTATGGCCTTCCCTTTGGCTCCGTGTGTTCCATTTTTCCACCATCCAGCTTTTGTTTTTCTTTCCTTTCCTGATTAATTTTGTTTCGGGGACGGGTAGGGGTGGGGTTAGCAAACACAAGTCAGGGTTCAAGACTTTCCAATATAATTTAAGATTTTCTTTATAAATATAACATTCAAACACGTGTTTACAATATATATTGGGCGCGCTGGCACGCTCCTTTTTAAGGCACTGTACATGTAACAACTTTGTACACTTAAACAGGAGAGTTCTCCTCCTCTCGCGTTATGACTAGCTTGGCATTAGCAGAGATCGCTCCCCACTAATCAGGAAATATAAATCAGGTTTTCACGCACTCATTTATGTACACGTGTATGGCGGTGACGTTGAGGACACACTCTGTCAAAATCTCATTCGCATTTTAATTACACTAGGAATCATAGAGGAGCTTACACACTACATTGCAGGATTGTCACATACGTCACCCCTAATTTTACATGTTTACAACATTTTAACATTAAAAAAACAAGTCTTTGGAACGTTAGGTAGACACAAATGTCAAACTAGCCAATTAAAGAAAATTTGTAATTCACACGCCTCTTAATGTCATAACAGTTAAAAAATAGTCATAGCATACAATTAAAAAAAAAAAGAAGATTTAAAAAAGAACACAGAGATCGTATGATAACAGTTCAACAAAACGACAAAGACTAAAAAAGCACCCTCGCGGGTGGGTGGTGGGGAAAGAGGGGAAGAAGAAGGACATAAAAAAGGAAGGAAGATCAGTCTTGAACCGCCCATGTTCGGGCGCACCCCGCCAAGCAGTCGCCGGCGCGACGCGTGGGAAGCTAAAGGCAAGAGATGGCCCCTTTGTCCGTCAATTTAACACATATCCGCGCCGAGAGCGACCGCGCCCGGGCCGGGCCGTCTCCCCGCGGAGAACAATGCCTAATCACAAATATCGTCCGCGCCGTAACGCTCCAGTGAAGCTGGGGCCGGGGCCGAGCCGCAGTCGATCGGGCGTGGTGCGGGGAGTGGGGCGGGGGGCCTCGCGCGAGGCTAATTTCTCAATCGGCTGGGGGCCGTCCTAGTGGCAGCCGCTGTCGGTGTGCTTGGTGAGCAGCGACATCCTCGAGAAGGTCTTGTTGCACACGGGGCACTGGTACTTCTTGACGTCGGCGTGCGTCTGCAGGTGGGCGCGCAGGTTGGAGCGGTCGGCGAAGGCACGCCGGCAGTGCTGGCAGGAGAAGGGCTTCTCGCCGGTGTGGGTGCGGATGTGTCCCTGCAGCAGCCACGGCCGCGAGAAGGCCTTGCCGCACAGCGGGCACTTGCAGGGCAGCGTGTGCGTCCGGATGTGCATCTTGAGCGCGCCCAGCGACACGTACACCTTGTCGCAGTGCTTGCAGCCGAACGACTTCTGCGCCGAGGAGGTCTCGCTGTGCACGCAGTGGAACTGCTGGTGCTTGCTGAGGCCCGAGTAGGTCGAGTAGCTCTTGTTGCAGTCGGGGCACTGGTAGCGCGGCGAGGTGGACGACGAGGACGCGGCCGAGGACGTGCTGGGCGCGCGGTGCTTCTTGGCGAGGGCGGTGCCGACCAGGCCGGGGCCGGTGCCCGCGCTGCCGAGCGAGCCCGAGGACGCCACGCTGCCGGGCGAGGACAGGTCCTCCGGGGTGGTGGGCGGCGGCGAGTACACCTGGAAGCCCGACGACGAGTGCTGCGAGGACGTCGACGAGGTCGGCGACAGGCCGGCGGGCGGCGCGGCCACGGTGCGCGGCAGGCAGGCCGCGCTGAAGCCCACGTGCGCCGGCGGGGAGACGGCGCCGTCCCTGAAGGGCGGCGACGTCAGGGGGTGCATGAGGTGCTGCAGCGGCGGCGAGCGCGGCGCCGACGGGTACAGCACGGCCGGGTAGTGCGGGTGGTGGTACACCTCGGGCGGGTAGGGGTAGGCGAAGGGCAGGTACGGGTAGTGGTGCGGCCAGGCGGCGGGCGCGGGCGGGTACAGCGCCGGCGCGGCCTCGTGGGGCGCGTTCAGGTCCAGCGGCTCCAGGGGTAGCTTGATGGCGACCGGGCTGACGGGCGCGGCCGCATGGTGGTGCTTGGCGCGCAGGTCCTCGGGCTTGGTGCTCAGGTTCTCCGGCTCCACCTCGTCGGGCTCGTCATCTGCAACAACAAGAGAGGAAAACGGTTGCGGTTAGTTTGCTCGGGCGGCAGGGCGGAGGGAGGGAGGGGGAGGGGGGGGCATCGCCTTTTTCGTAGGCGCGCGCAGTAGGGGCATAAACTCGTGCGAGGCAGAGGCGCGGGTCAGGTGGCCGCTGGGGTGGGGGGGGGGGTACTATCTCCTCTATTAGCCGCGCTCTCGGAACCGGTCCGGTCCGGGGCGGAGCCGTATCTGCCCCGAGCCCTGCCGTGCGCACCCCCCGCGCCCGGGGACACTCGTGCGCGGCGCGGGGGAGAGAGATGCACGGGGGACACTTTCTCTGCAGGGCGCCGGCATGCGCCGGTGATACGCACTGTGTGGGTCACGCCCGGGCCGGGCCGGGCCGGGGGCCGGACCCCAAGGTGCCAGCCCGACAGACTTTACACGCGTTATCCCTGGCTAATCGCTCTGGGCCCTCTCACAACACTCACACTCAACACACACTCACACGCACACACACACTCACACTCACACTCTCAGAGACGCTCGCACTCACATTCCGAACTTTACTGCCATCAAACCTTTCGGACGGCGAGCGGGCGGGCGACCCGACCGGCCGCCGGGTCGAACCGAATCGCGACAGCTCACACACACACACACATACACACACAATATACGCAGGCACACACTGACAGAGAGGAACGCACAACACCTGCCGGTCGGTCGGCCGGCCGGGCTGCCACCCACAGGACCGCGCCGCCCCCGCCCCGCCCCGCCCCGCCCGGCTGAATGGTCCGGTGGAAACAACACACCGGTCCCGAGCCCGGGCGACATCTCGGCTTGCGCGTTCTCGTCTGCTCAATGGAGGCGGCCCGGCCCGACCCTGCCCGCTCCTCCACGCGTCCTTTTCAAGAATGCAACTCCTCCTCCTCCACCTCCTCCTGTTTCACCTCCTCGTCTCTCCGCCCTTTTCCGCCCCGTGTATTGAGCGGAGCAGCGCGCCGCGAGGAGCCCCCTGAACTGTATGGGGCTTCGGGGAAGTGCAGCGCTACGGGTCCAACAGGTGGGAGCGGGCCGGGCAGGGCAGGGCAGGGCAGGGCAGGTGGCGTGAGAGAGAGAGAGAGACGGACTGTCGCGAGCGGGCGCCGCTGAATACATTACTGGGGCCGGCTAGTGAATAAGACATGGACAGCACATGCATTCGTCACTGAACTCGGGCTCACACACATACACACACACACACACACACACTCACTCACTCACTCACTCACTCACTCACTCACTCACTCACTCACTCACTCACTCACTCACTCACTCACAAATGCGCGCGCGAGAGAGACGGTATCGGTCCGTGTTGCTCGGTAGTGGTGCTCACCTTGGTAGTGCACGGGCCTCTTCTTGAGCGGGCAGTGGCTGTAGTTCTTCTTGATGAGGAAGGCGCGAGGCATGTTGGCGGCTGTGTCGGCAGTGGCGGGGCTGGTGTCGGTCACTCCTCTCATGGAGGGGTGGGAGGTATCCAATCAAAAGAGCGAAGGGTAATCCAAAGAGAGGCACTGTGATCACACGGTGGACACGACACACGCGGGCCGGGCACGTCTGCTCTGCTCGAGCTCCGGTGAGCGACTGTCAGGACGACGGCGGTGGCGGCGCGTAAGGTGCGAGAGCGCACGGTGCGCCAGAGCCAGGACGACGCCGACGCTCGGGAGGCACGTCTGTTCGTCGCGGCTGGCGAGCCGGTAGTGACGCGAGGGCGAGGGCGAGTGCAGCGGCCGGCGGCCGGGCCGGGTACGTCGTCGACCCCGCCGCAGCCGCCGCCCGGCCAGGACCTCCAGTCGAGCGGGCGGCCGGGCGGGCGGACAGACGGGCAGGCAGGCAGGCAGGCGGGCGGGCGGACCGCCGGCGCGGCGCGCGGCGCTCGGGTAGCGTTCGGGCCGGGCGTCTGGAGCTGGAGCTGAGCGCTGCGCTGCGGGAGCCTGCCGCCTGCTGGTCCCGAAGACCTTACCGCGCTCTCGTAACTCTCGTCCTGTCCTTGTCGCACTCGTGGGGCCCTCGCCATCCGCCTCATGGGTGCGACAAGGACGGAGGGACGAGAGCCGTCTTTCGGAATGAGGTGGCTGAAGGTGCCGGTGCCGCACCGCGCGCACCGCAGTCAGCCGCCCGGCCTCGGCGGCTCGCTCGGCTTCGTCTCCGCACCCCGCCGCGCCCCACCCCGCCCCGCCCCGCGGCCGACGCAACGGGAACGGCTTCGTGGCGCGTGCTGCTCGGCCAATGACGGCTCGCGGCCCGCGGCCCGGGAGCCAATGGTAGGCCCCCGCGAGGCATGAGGCACCCGGGCGGGGCGGGGTGCGCTAGGCCCCGGGCCCCGGGCCCCGGGGTGTGAACTGGGCGCCCTCCCCTCTGCGCCCCTACTTCAGCAAATCGGTTGTTAGCGGTGGCTGGCCGGGCCGCCTCGCGAGTCCTCCCTCCCTCCACCTCACTCGCCGCATGCCTCTCGCCGTATCCCGAGATGCAACAAGAGCGTGTGAGCTCGGGGGAGACTCGCGCGAGGCGGCTGAATCAGACCACTGTGGGGCGATTCTGCACGTTAAATAGTCACGTCACTCTGCCCTTATCGCTCTCATGGGGCACAGCCATAAGGAGCAAGAGAGAGAGAGAGAGAGAGAGAGAGGGCGCAACGAATCGCTGTTCGGAACCACCCTGCTGGCCTGCCACGTGGACTGTACGAGGAAGTCGCGCAGCGCACCCGTATACAGCCCTGCAGCCGCCTGCAGCCCTTGCTGCTGCCAGCCTGCTGCACATTCCGAAGATCGCTCTCGCGCCGCTGCGTCTTTTTTGCGCTCGCGGGGCTCTGGCATCCCCAACATGGGGTACCGCCATAGGTTGGACAAGGACGGAGGTACGAGAGCGATCATGAGAATGAGACGGTAGCGGCAGGGATGTGCAGGAAGCCTGCTTCCCCTGCACTAGCGCATTGCTGTGGTGGATGTCTAGGCCGCGCAGCCCTGGACAGCCCTTCCGCGTGCCAGCGGCAACGCTTCCCTCCCCTGCCGACTGATTCAGAATAGCGCTCTCATGCCGCTGTCCTTGTCGCACTCGGGGAGCAGCCCCATCCCTCGGGTAAGGCACTTTGGTGAGTGCGACAAGGACAGAGGCATTTGGAGCGATGTTCTGAGTGCGGAGTGTGTGTGGTGCATGGCGGGGCGCGCCCAGCCGGGGGGAGGGCTGCGCCAGGCTGCGCTCCGCTTCCCTGCACTGGATTGCAAAGATGCCCGCCCGTTCCTCTGAGCGATAGCCGGTCGACTCTGCAAATCTAGGATGCCGCATCTGCAAACAGGCAACAAGCTGGCGGTGCATGGGCAACACTCTTAATCGCGCTTGCAACGAAGTTGGAGAGTTCACAAAATAATTTCGTGAAAATAGTATACCGCGGGTGTTCCGCAGAGAACTCGTCACAGTATACACGGGTTAGCCTTAACCGCTTCAGCCGTAAGACGCCGTAGAGTTCCAGATCGGGACTAGGATTCCTAGACGCCGAGGCCTATACGGTTGGGCGGATCCGGGGGGGAAACAACTCTGAAACTTTTGTACACCTCATAATTCAGAAAAAAATTAGAAAAATTCAGGAAAATTCAGAAAAAAAATCGCAAAAAAAATTGGGTTATATTAAAGAAAAAGTTCAGAAAAATTTCGATAAAAATTTACAAAAATTCACGAAAATTTACAGCAGTTTACGAAAATTTACAAAATTTTTACACCAAAATTCAGAGTTGTTTCCTCTCTCGAGTGGACCGGCATTACAGCTGTGCTCGTCCTCTGAAACACCGAGTTGGGCGGGTGGCAAGTGCCGGCCTGTCCCGAACCGGCCTGGCCGATGACAAGTTCACCCTGTTTGTCTTGCTCCTCTCGCCGGCCGCTGTTATCGTGCCCTGGACCCGGCCGGCCGGCCGGGGAGGGTTTTCTAGGGAAAACCTGTCGCCTCACGCGCCGAAAATATGATGCAGGGTGCGGAGTTCTGTGGCACAGATCCAGTCTGGGGCGGCCCCGCCCCGCCCCGCCCCGCCCCGTCCGCTCTCGTGTGTCAACACAGCCGGCCCCGCCTCGGCCTCGGCGCCCATCCTCTCCCGATGACGTTTACGCCGGACTTCGCTCCCCGCCCCGCTCTCTCTCCCTCCCTCTCTCTCTCTCTCTCCCGCTCTCTCTCTCTCTCCCGCTCTCTCTCTCCCTCTCTCTCTGCAGCAGCCCTTGGTGTTTGAGCAGCAGCTCACAGCGGCAGGTCCGCGCCTGCCAGGTCGCCGTCGGGGGCAGGTAGACCTAGACCCTGCTGCCACGCCCCGCCCCGCCCTCTGCAGGTCCGAGCCCGTGGTGCAGCTGCCCCGCCCGCCCCGCCCCGCCACGCCCCAGGGCACAACCAGTCACATTCTATTTTGTTTTCACCCGGAAGGTCCGGGCTGTCCAATAACAGATCCTCTTCCCCCGCAATGATTCACTCTCTGCACCTCTCCATACCCCTCCACCCCTGATCTATCTATCTATCTATCTATCTATCTATCTATCTATCTATCTATCTATCTATCTATCTATCTATCTATCTATCTATCTAGAAATGCACCGTGCATGCACTGGAAACCCAAGTGTGTGAATGTCACACACTTCTAGATGTGCGAATGCACATTCGTGCACTTGGACGCCAAAGTGTGTGAATTTCCAAAGAAAATTCACACCTTTACGCCCTCTCAAGTGTACGAATGGGCATTCGCACACATTCAATCGTACGACATTCGCACATTTGTGTTTCCAGTGTGATCATGTGTGTGTGCGCGTGCGTGCACAACGAGGGTGTCCTGCGTCACGTGATTCTTCTTACCGGCCGCGGGGCGGGCCCTGCTTCCAGCACATGGAGCACCCCTCTCTGTGACTAGCCAGGTCGCCCCGCCGGCCAGGTGGCCCTGACCCTCATGGTCCCTTTGCCTACCTCTCCTGTCCTCATCCCCTGTCTCACCCTCTCTCTCTGTCTCTCTCTCTCTCTCTTTCTCTCTCCCACCTGGCTGGACCAGGGCGCGCAGCATCCCCTGGAGAATGCGCGGGAAACGCACCTCGGCCGGCGGTGCAGCCCCCCGGGTTCAGAAGATCGTTTAGCAGTGCCCTCTCACTCACTCCTTGCGGCCGAGACCCTCGCGTGCGACAAGGACGGAGATACTAAGGCGCTGGGACGGGACGGGACGGGACGGAACGGAAGGTAGGAGCCGCGAAGCTCCGGTTTATATTATGCAGAGTGATCTCTTGACCGGGATGCGAGCTGTTGCTAGGGGGGCGGGCGTAAATGCCGAGAGCTCTTTCGCGGGGAAAATGTGACCTAGCACCGAGTTTCCTAAACTCTCACCTAAATAGGGCAAGAGAAAATATCTCGCTCCTTTTTGATGAGACATCTCACCCTTGCATTCGCAGTGCAGCGCTGACATAAGGTAAAGCAGTACGTAGTGTTGCAAGGCGTTTTGAGGGCCGCTCAGCCAGAGGTGCGCATCAGGTGTCCCAAGTGTAGGCGATGCAGGCAAAAACGAAGCGATCTCCAACTTGCGAGATGCTTTTTATTTATCCTTTATTATTTTGCGCGCGGCCTACACGTTGGAAGGGTTGAAGCAGACCGCGAGCCGCTGCTATAGACGCGGTGAGTGAGACTCTGAGCGCAGCACTGCCGCGCTCTCAATACCGCGTCAGGTAGGCAAAGGCTCAGATTATTCGTTATTAATTATTCCCTTCTCACCCTCCTGCGCAGTGATTAGGGTCAACTCAGCCCTTCTTATCCCACCGCCGCCATGTGCACCTAAATAATGATGAGCAAGGAGATGCGTCTGCGATCTCTCTCTCTCTCTCTCTCTCTCTCTCTCTCTCTCTCTCTCTCTCTCTCTTTTTTTCAGCGCGAAAGCCTCTTGTCTTGTCCCCTTCTCCGCTGTGGTCCACTCTTACTCTCCACGTACAAGCCCAGCCGACTTACTAACCCCGAAGAGCGCTTTCCTCATCCTGTCTCTCTCGCACTCATGGGTTTCGCCGAGCAGGTGCGAGAGAGACAGAGCGCTCTTCGGCTGGCACCGGCCGCCAACACAACACGACAGATTTTACCGAGGCATTTGACCTTGGCCGCAGCATCAGCATTTCTCGAGCGCACCTCTGTCTTGTTTTTGTTTTTTATTAATAATTCCCTTCCCTCCCTCTCCTCTCCTCTCACTCGCTCTCACTCCCGTTTTGCGTCGCTCGTTTACCCCTTATTATACCGTAACTGTTCCGTGGCTCTCCGTCCCTGCCCCGGCGGCGGCCTGCCTCTGGGGAAGGGCAGCGCGCCAGTGGGCGAAAGCAACGGAGGACCCTTTATTTTTATTATTATTCCCCCTTTCTCCCCAACCCTTTTTTTTCGTGCTTATTATTTGTTTTTCTTTGCAATTCCGCAGTCCGTCATTTTCGCGCCCGGGTCTGCCCATTTTCGGTTTGCAGGTACGGCTCTTATTTGTACCCGGGTATCCGGGTAGGAACCGGGTCGGCGGGTTTTCCTGGGTAAACCCGGCGGACCCGCGCCTGTAGGTGGGCAAATTGACCTGCCTGTATGCCATTTTGCCTATACTTGCAGGCGCGGTTCCACCGGGTTTACCCTGGTACCCCGGGTACCCGCGGGTCGGGTTTTTCAGAGCCCTAGTTTGCAGCGCGAGAAGCCTGATCAGCCGGTCAGGAAGGTCGTGCGGCAGGTCGGCCTCGCAGAAGCACGCACGCGGTCATGTTCAGATTAAGCTAAAACTATCAAAATTTCTGAGGGAAAAAAAAGGAAAAAAACAATTCTTCTGGCTTCTTCTTCTAATCAGAAACGTTTTAGTTTGCTTGAAAAAGTTACTTATTTCACTGAACTTGATTTGAGAGAACCAGGCCACAAATGACCCGAGGGTGTTCACCGACCACTTGCGAGGCCTTTCCACCAGGGCACGAGCCTGAGGCATCGCGCTTGTCTGGCTTCCAGTGCAAACCCCACCCTAACGCTTTGGCCAAAGTGGGAAGATACCTTACACTTGGCCGCGCAGGGCGGCAGGCCAGTCTGGCTTTCGTCAACGAAGAGCGTAACTTTGTTTCCAGGTACAAAACTTGTCATTACATGGAAGGAAGAAATCCTTTGCTTCAAAGAAGTGTTTTTTTTTTTTTTTTTTTTTTTTAACCGGTGAATTTGGTGAAGAGGGGAGGTGGGGTGACCCACCCTGCAGTGGATGTCCGGCGTGACCTTGCGTGGCAGGTACCTGGCGCGCGGGGGAACTCAATGCTACATTCTGCGGTGCTTAAAGTGCCGCTTGGTTGCCTACATTTTGGAGTTGGCCCTTTCTCACTACACTGCTGTCAAACATTGCCACCCGGGAACAAGGCAAAGTAGACTGAAAATGGATCTCGCGCGGTATCGTATCCCGGCTATCTGAGCCGGGAGCCACGCCGTAGACCAGGATACGTTGCAGAGGGTAGTTGAGTGAGTGGGTGGAGAGAGGTAGTGAGCGAGGGCGCTGTGTTTTGATGCGCGGGGGTTTGCACTACATCGGCCATGGAGGTCTCTCTCTGTCTCCATCGCACAGCGTCGCCAAGCGGTCCATTGCGGTTTTCCCCTCGCCCCCCCCCCCCCCCCCCCCCCCCCTCCGCCGCGGTGTACCTGGCAGGTACCCGCGCGGAACCGGAACTCGAGTGGCTACCGGGGAGAGACAAGGTACCCAAGATGTACCGGAGAGGTACCCGGGAGGCAAACCGCGACACCTTGGCTGGCGCTGAGTATCGAATGGCCAATGCGCGCGCGCGAGGGAGAGAGCAACTGAGAGAAAGAGAGAGACCGATAGGTATCGCTGAACTTCCTCATAGGTCTGCGCAGTGTCTGCGCGCACGGGGCGTGGTGTGGTGCTGTGTTGGCAGGTTGTTGTGGGGAGGGGGGGAGAGAGAGAGAGAGAGAGAGAGAGAGAGAGAGAGAGAGAGAGAGAGAGAGAGAGAGAGAGAGAGAGAGAGAGGGGGGGGGGTGTTAGCGGCTGGAAATCTGGTGAAGGGCCTTTTTTCTTCTTCTTCTTCTTTCTTTTTCTTTTTTGAGCGAATATGAAGTTTTAGTCGAAGGCAGGTGTCTAGCTAAACCGGGACGAACCCATAAGCCGTCGAGGGGCTATTGCAGGGGCTATAATCCGCCCGGGTAAAGCCCTCGCCCGCCCGCAACCCGGGTATGGGTAAGTCCCCATAGCTCCCCCGCGGAGGGGTCGGGACCGTGGGACCACGCGGAGCTCCGGGCTTCCTCTCTCCAACGTCCGGCCGCCTCTCTCTCTCTCTCTCTCTCTCTCTCTCTCTCTCTCTCTCTCTCTCTCCCTCTCTCCCTGTAGCCTGTTGCGCGGCGTTCGATGATATCGATCATCGCCGGTAGGTTTCGCTGCCGGCGCGCCCACACCACGCCACACGCCCTCTCGGCGACATGACGGTCGTGCTACCGGCCCTGCTTCTCCTCCTCCAGGGCGAGAGGAGGGACCTCGGGGTAGCATTATTCGATTAGTGTGGTTATTGTTGTGTGTTGCTCCACGGCGGCGCCGCCGTGGCGCACCGAGAGACCCGCCCCGCCCCACCCCGCCCCGTCCCGCCCCGCCCCGCCCTGCCCCGCCCCGGCTCCCCGATATATTAAATTCCGCTGTTAATACAAGTCCTTCTGTCCTTCTCGGCCCAGGCATGATCAGTATCTGCCGGGAGCAGCCGTGGGATGGGGAGGAGGGTGGGGGGTGGGGGGTGGGGGGAATCACATCAAAAAATCATTGTACAGCAAACCAAAATCATTTTAAAAGTCGAAGAAGTTAAAACCACTAAGAAAATTACAGAAATATACGAAAAATCGAGAACAAATGAACAGAAAACCGAGAAAAATTAAAAAAGAAAGTCCGACTGAGGAGGCAAGGGGAAATAAATAAGATTTAATCAGATAGTGACAAATACATTTCTTGAAAAACAAAAAATCAAGTGCGCGCCAGAATCTGAGGTTAGGCGGAGCGCGGAGCTGACTCTGCGGTGCACCCAAAACGCCGTGCACTCGAATGTATCAAGTACCATTCTGCGCTCAATCCTATCTGCATGCAGCCTTGAAACAAGAACATGTGTTTGACAAAAGCTCATAGGGGTGCGCTTTGTGAACAAATTGAGTCTGCTTTGAGCTGGAATATTCAAGTACCCCAGGTACTTGATATTTTTAATTCCCCGGAAAAAAGAACACGCTTTTTTGAGTGTGTGGTGTGGAGACGAACGAAGGCAACCCGTACACGAAACTGGGGAGACAACTCAGAAATTTTTGTACCTCGTACTTCAGAAAATTAAGAAAAATTCAGAAAATGTACGAAAATTCTTGTAAAACTTCAGAAAGATTCACAGTAATACACAACATTAGTACACCAAAACTCAAGAGCTGTTTCCCCCTCGGCCGTTCATCGATATCTCTGCGTGTATGGGGAAAAAATCAAAACCGGAACGAATGATAGTCTTGCTGGCGACATACTATAGCTGCTTTGAGCCCGTGGTCTCATTTGCAATCTGCCATGCGCTGAGCTGCGCGGGGCGGGGCGGGGCTGCAAGCTCGTGCGATCCCATCTGCTTATCACATCTCTCGGGCTCCAGCGCCGCCCCGCCTCGCCCCGCCCCGCCCCGCCCCGTGGGGCCACGACCATCACGCCCCGCTGCCGCGCCACCTGGAGGACGTCATGTAAGTCCCGTCGCGTGTCCCGGTGCGCGGCGGTAGCGGTATACGGCGGCACCCTGCTGGTCCTGGTCCGGCAACGGAGGGCGAAGGGCATCAGTAAAATTGCAGAAAAAAAAATCTGAAAAAAATCAAGAAAAAATCTAGACATCAGTAAAAATCAATAAAAATCACAAAACGGCAGAAAATCTGAAAAAAAAAATATTCGGAATATGCGCTTGAATTTATAGTGAAGGGCAAGCGTCTACCACTTTGAAAAATCGCGTACGAGGATTATGGTACTGTACTGTATATTGCCTGGTCACAATTGACCAACGGCATTTCGGACTATCAATGATTATTTAAGTTTATCTTTAACATATTTACTGATTATTGGCAGTAATCACGCAACTTTTGCTCAAATTTGATAATATTTCTCCATATTTGTCAAAATTCGTCAATATTCAGAAATTTTACATGATTATGTGATTATCAATAATCATACCTAGAGGGGTGTACGAGGATTATGGAAGTGGTAGACCCTTGGTGAAGGGCTCCCTCGGGAGGGGAAGGGGAGGAGAGGGGGGGGGTCGCTCTCATGCAGCCTCCGCCGCCCGGATGCGGACCGGAACTGAGAGCTGAGGGGGCGTGTTCGGGAGCATCCTCCACGGCCTGGAGCAGGCGTGGGGGCGTGGCGGGGCGTGGCGGGGCGTGGCGGGGCGTGGCGGGGCGTGGCGGGGCGTGGCGGGGCGTGGTGCAGCGGCACGGACCGGACCCTCTTTTGCAGCAGCAGGTCTTTTCTTCCTGCTATATGCTCTCCTGCTGATGCCGCCATGCCATGCGTGTGTGTGTGTGTGTGTGTGTGGAGACACGAGACGGCCCCCTCCTCGCCCTGCATCGTGATCGTCTCCAGAGAGAGAGAGAGAGAGACTTGTGCCCTGCCCACTCTATCGTTAAAGCGCAGAGATCATCGGTACGGCGAGCAGGTGAATCAGCTTACGCCCCCATCCGAACCCCCGCAGCTCTTATCGATAATCTCTCTCTCTCTCCCCCTCTCTCTCTCTCTCTCGCTCACTCTCTCTCTCTCTCTCTCTCTCTCTCTCTCTCTCTCTCTCTCTCTCTCTCTCTCTCTCTCTCTCATGCGTGGCAAGTCGATCACACAATTAGCGATTCATTGCGAGAGGTCCTCTGCTCCGCGCTGCTGATGTGTATCCTTTAGCGATCTGCAATGCTAATTCGAGTGCGGCAAGAGCTCCATGCAAATTGCACACACATTGCACAGCGCAGTGCGTCGCGCGCCTGTGTGTGTGTGTGTGTGTGTGTGTGTGTGTGTGTGTGTGTGTGTGTGAGTGAGACTGTGAGTGCGAGCGGGACCGGCAGATAGTGTAAGGTGCCCGGCCCGGCCCGGCCCGGCTCGCCGGAACCAGAAACTCATTTGAATGTGTCCCAGCCCGCCGCGGCCCGCCGTCCTCTTGCGCTCCGCTTTCGGGAAGGACTTTGTTCTGCCGTGGCCGTGGCCTTTGCGGTCCTCAAGTCTGCTGCTCACATCTTTTTCTGCGCGCAGACGACCTGCGGGACGTGCAGATTGTGTTGTGTTTTTTCACCAAGTTTTTATTATTTTCGTCTATACTGCGAATAAATGTCGCTCTTCTCACTCTGCTTCATAGCTGTTTTGTATCGGTTTTAAGGCGTGGACGACTGGACGGCTTCTGTGTGCAGGCCGTAACGTTGTACTCCGTGCACTCCTCGTACTGTAGTACTCCAACATGCAGTACGCCGCGTTCTTCGACTATGTACTCCGCACTCCTAATGTACACCGAAACTTCGGGTCGTCCACCCCTCGTGTGTTTCACATGAGATTGATTTCCTTTCGACGCTGCTTTGCGTATTTGCGTGGGGCGCGCGGTGTGTGTGTGTGTAGGGGGTGGGGAGGGGAGGGGGTTTACGCTGTAAATGGTGTATACCTATATCGTCAGTGTGTGTGTGTGTGTGTGTTGAGGTAACACGTGGAACGCCCATGAATTAACACACACCTGTGTCGTTTCATCGAGGCGGTGCGACAAGTATCGTCTCGAGTCATTCACTCTGCAAATCTAAGTGTGATACTACATGTCAGTTTAAACTGCAAAACTCCCGAGTTCGTCAGTTTAAACTGCAAACCCGAGTTCGTCAGTTTAAACCATCAAACTGTTTTGCAGTTAAAACTGACGAACTCGTGAGTTTTGCAGTTGTAACTGCGAAACTGCATAGAACTAAAGTTTCGCAGTTTAAATTTAAACTGACATGAAGTATCACACTTAGATTTGCAGAGCATGCGTGGCTTTTCTCAAACGCCATAACCATCAATACAACCATGGGAGAGAGGTTGGGGGAGGGTGGTCACCGTATTGTCGGGGGCCCTCGCCCTCCTTACTCGAGCGCAGTACGCCGAATGCCCCTCTCAGGACCTCGCGACGACCTTATTGGCCGCACTTCTTGGACGTTCTCTTTAGCGTCCTTCCGTTTTATTCCGAACAGCTCGCTCTGATGTCTCGCTCGCACCTATTCAGTGCAGTCCATGATGCGTGCAAGAGAGAGAGAGAGAGAGAGACCGGGCGAGGAGTTTTGAGGAGAGAGCGCTGTTCGGAATAAGTCGTCTGGGAGCAGCAGCGGTGGAGAGCAGTGCAGGGCAGGACGCCGTGCAAGGGGATGCTGGATGCTGGATCCTGAGCGACATATGCTGCTCCCGGCCCCGACCCCGGCGGCCCCGGCGGCCCCGGCCCGGGCAGCTGCGCCGGGAGCGGAGCGAAGCTGCTCTGCTGCTGCTGCTCCCTTTTGTCCCCCCCAAGCCGAGCCGAGCCGAGCCGAGCGCGCGGGCTCAGCCGAGTCGAGCTGCTGGTGCCGCTGCTGCTGAGCCGGGCCCGGGCTGCTGGGGTCCTGTGCCGTAGTGCACCGGGCTGGCTGTGGTGGTGTGGTGTATGGTGGCGCGGGGCGGGGCGGCGCGCAGGTCAGAAAAATGTCTCTCGGCACCGCTCTGATTTTAGAGGGGTCGCGTGCGACGGCAGGCAGGCAGGCAGGCAGCAGGGGGAGTGGAAGAGGAGGCAGGTGGTAGGTGCGAGCTCTGTGTGTGTGTGTGTGTGAGTGTGTGTGTGTGTGTGTGAGTGTGTGTGAAGGGGGAGGAGAGAGAGGAGGGGTGCATGAGCAGGCCGGCCGGTGGCATACCGGCACTGGCAGTGTATGTGTGTGTGTGTGTGTGTGAGTATGTGTGTGTGCTGCCGGTTTTGTAGTACGTTGCCGGCTGAAGCCAGCCCCAGGACAACAACCCCTTCTTACCGCTGCTGCTTTCTACCCCTCGCCCTCTCTCTCTCTCTCTCTCTCTCTCTCTCTCTCTCTCTCTCTCTCTCCACCACCGTCTGGACCAGCAGGCTGGTGAGCAGGCTCGGCGCGTCGCCACCGGCGGCGGGGAGGGCAGGACGAGGGCAGGTGGCTGTGCGCGCCCAACAACCCCTATACTGACTGAAAGCACACACACACACACACACACACACACACACACACACACACACACACAATACGATTCGCAGGTGGCTTCGCTCGGCAGGGCTTCGGCGGCAAGCGGTACGGCACGGTGGTGGTGGTGGTTGACTCAAGCGCAGTGTGTGTGTGTGTGTGTGTGTGTGTGTGTGTGTGTGTGTTGTACCCATTCAGAACGTCACCTGCCGCATCAAACGGCTGCGCAGAGATTTGCCCCGTGCTGCGCCCCCATCGCCCCCCCTCCCCCCTCCCGTTTTCAATCTCACTCTCTGTCTCTGTCTCTCGCGCTCTGTCTTTCTCTCTCGCTCTCCGTCGCGATGCTGCTCGCTCGCTCGTCCGGTCGTACCTGCCCGCCTAACGTATTTACAAATCAAGGGGGATGCTTCTAGCCCGGCCTAGGCAAAAAGCGCGCGCGGCTGCACGGAGGGGAAGCGTGTGTGTGTGTGTGTGTGTGTGTGTGTGTGTGTGTGTGTGTGTGTGTGAGTGTGTCCGGGTGGGGGGAGCATCGAGGCAGGAACGAGAAATACCGGATGTCACAAGAGCAGCTCTGCAGGTTCCGAACTGCGTCGTCCACTAGCGCGCGCGCACACACACACACACACACTCACTCACAGGCCTACCCTACTGCGGCAGCGCTGTTACATATATGCGAGGTACACGCTAACCTTTTGAAGTCCAATCCGCGGCCGGCCGCCCTGTCAGCTGCAGCAGGGCCTTGCGGGCGTGCACCAGAGCAGATCAAAGTTTGTCTCTCATACCCTGAGCATCAGGCTCATATGGAAATCCAAGTACCGAGAAATGCGAAATACGAATGTGAGATGCGTGAATTAATTCGTTCGCTTGTAGGTCGTGTGCGAAAAATATTGGTTCACTTGTAGTTGTGGGGAGTGAAAAATTTGCACACTTGCAGGTGAGCGAATGTAAGTGCGTTAATACACATTTGCACACCTGCGAACGAGCAGAGTTTTATTCATGAGGTGTGCAAATACTTTATTTACTCACCTGCACTTAAGCAAATAATTTCTCTCATCTGCAGGTGAACGACATTTGTGCACATGGAATCCCAGGGTACCGGGGGCAAGGGTCTACCACTTCCATAATCCTGTACACCCCTCTAGATGATTATTGATAATCTTATAATCATAATCATGTACAATATCCAAAAATTAACAAATTTTGACAAATATGGAGATATTTTATCAAATTTGACCAAAAGTTTCGTGATTACTGGCCAATAATCGGTAAATATGTTAATGATAAACTAAAATAATCATTGATAATCACCATATAATCGTGACTGATTATAATCCTCGTACGCAATTTTTCGAAGTGGTAGACCCTTGACCGGGGGTGCACATTGTGCACATTTCTGACGCCACCGGTAGAGTACTCTCTTTCTCTCTTTTGCTGAAGTAGTAGATAATAATGCATAAACGAGACCCGGTGGGACATTTTTATGCCCATCCGACTGAGATCCGGGGGACCCGCGAGCGTTGCGCAGGGTGCAGGGTTGTGGCCAGTGTACACTGATAATCCAAGTGTGCACTGGAAAGACAAAGGTAGGACTTAATGCCTTTCTAGGGGTCTGAAATTTTAATGCCTTTGTAAAGGCACGAAATTGTCCAAAGGCATTAAAATTTAACACCTTTGGGCAGTTTTAATGCCTTTGCAGGGGTGCTAATTTTTAATGCCTTGGTAAAGGCATTAAAACCCTTCTCGTCCTACCTTTGTGTTTCCAGTGTGCAAACTGCTCACCACTTGTAAGTGTGCAACTTCCAGTCTGCACGTACAAGTGAGCAACTCGGCAGCTGTGGAACTGCAAGTTTCAAACTCGCCAGGTATACGCACTTGTAAGTGTTCAACTCGACAGTTGTGCGCTTGCAAGTGTTCAACTATAGGTCTTATGCAGCAGTGGTAGTAGCGCCGCCATTTTGTGTACCTGAGCAACTTTGGCTATTTTTTTAAAATTCAGGAAACGACCTAGAGTTGCCAAATTTTGCTGACAGGCTTCTAGTATCTGGATTTACACATGAAAAAATTGCGGAGGGTCTCAGTCGCTTAATTCAATTTCCAGTACACTGTAAAAATTTGTTGTAAAGAAACGAAAAGACAAAATTACAGGTTTCTCTGTTAAATCGTTGAACAGAATTTTCCTGTAGTTTGATTAAACATTTTGTGAATTTACAAGAAAAATCGCGAAACAACAGATAAAATTTGTGAACTTACGGAATTCTTTTGTAAAGTTACGGAATATTCTTGTAAAGTTACAGAGTTTTTTTTGTAAATGAACACAAATAAAAAGTAAATTCACAGTCAGGTCGTTTAACAAAATTCACAGATATTACCTGTTAATTTACGACATGTTTTTTTTACAGTGTACACAAAATGGCGGCGCTACTACCACTGCTGCATAAGACCTATGCCGCGTGCAACACACCTCCCTTGTTGAAAACTTGCAAACAGTGTACAACTGTCGAGGTGAACACTCACAACTTGCACGTGTTATAGACTGGAAGTTGCACACGTACAAGTGTTGAGCAGTTGCACACTTGATTTCACAGCGTACAGTTAGACGCGCCGGCACGGCACACCCGCGGCCCGCTTCGTATAACCTCGCACAGGTGTATTGGTAGCGCCCTTCTTTATTTATGTATTTGTGTATTATTTTGTTCTGTTTCGTAAAATACTCGATGGTCCCCCGGGCGGGCGCACGTGGACCAAAAACTTCACCTTCCCTCCTCTCCTGTGAATGATAGCCGCACACTGCTCCCTGAAACTTTATGTTTTTACGGGTTCCCGGAAAGGGGCGTTCGTCGTCGTCGTCAGAGGTGCTAGTCATCGCCTGTCAAAGAGGCGTCCCCTGTCGTTAAAACCCCGTGCCCGCGCGCACACACACACACACGCACACACGCACGTGTGGGCGCACACACGCACACACACAGACACACGCGTTTTAAAAACCAGTCGGGATCGTCCCGAGGATTATGAATAGGCTATCGTCCTCTTTATATATATTGTGCCGGAGCGCCCCGTCGGCCCGCCGGCCCTTGCTGCTGCAGCACAGGACCCGGAGGACCCGTACCGCACAAAGGCCACCGGCCGGGCCTGCATGCGCGACGCAACGTTACAGTTTGGCACGCACGCAACCGAAAAAGCAACGCACACTCTATTTTTACTATATATATATAGTATCAGATTTTCTTTCCGTTTTACTATACCCTCATAATACTTTTACCCTAGTTAAAGAACTCCGTTGTCTACCAGAATTTCGTGGAATCGTATTTGTTTTGGTTTAAGTTTTTAATTTTGTAAGGATTCCAGGACAAAATTTTTCGCGCGTGTTGAAAATTTTGTTCCTGCTCTACAAGTCTTCAAGTTTTAAGTTTCACAAAAAGTGAAACATGTACTCTATAGTTCCGTTTGTAAAAAAATCTGTCCGCTTTTCTCCATCACTTTAAAACGTTTGTACCGTTCTCTCTTGATATTCTGGACTTAAATTTCCTTCAGCTGTTGTGAATAATTTCCGAAGCCTTAAAATTTACGTTAGCTATGTTTTCACGTTTCCATTCCCCTTATGATTCCGAGGACACCCGGATCTTGTCCCTGTACTCGGACTAGTCCGACAGCAGCCCTTTGGACTGGTCCGTTTTAGGAACCGAAATGTCCCCAAAACCGAGAAATTCTGGAGTGAGTCCGATGCTGGAGTCGGGTTGGACTGGTCCGAAGCGACGCCCGGATCGGCCCGAAATAACGCTCGGTCTATTCCGGAAACGTGCCTTCTGTATACCCTTCCCCCTTCCCGCCCCTTCTATAGGCAGCCATGGGTGCACTAGCTATAGGGATTCAAATGATTAAATCGACAAAGCCTTGATAATCAAGACTTAACCGAATGAACGGAACATGTTTGAGGGTGTCGGAATCGAGGCGATGCCAAATCTGTTGTCCGTTTGGAGGTAGCTCAAGCCGTTTTCAAGATACCAAGAAAAAATGCTCCGATTTCAATAAAATTAAAATGGCCCTACTTAATTTCACCATAGATGCTACATACCAAATTTCAGATCGATATTCCAAAAACTACATATTTGACAGCGTCCTGCACTTGGTTGCAGTTGAGAAGTTATTGATAGTAGATCATAGAAAAAATGTTGGACAAGCGAGAAATCCGAAATGAGCCCTTCGCGGGCGAACCCGAAGCGAGTCCGCTGTACAGGACTCCAATCGGACTAACGGGTTAGTGCCGGACTAGCCCGTGACCCAAGGATGCAATCGCGGACTACCCGAACCCGGAGATGGACTCCAAGTGGAACTGTCCGGTCGTGAAAAAGGACAGTCCGTGGGCAGAAGGGGCTTTTACGGGCAGCCCTGGATGCAATTGCGGAACTCTTTCGAATCATAAGGGTCATGAAATTTATTTGTTTTAACAAATTATTTGGTTTAAAAAAAAAGAAACAAGGATTTTGCTAGGATAAGTCTGTGCTTTATTCGTGACCCTGGCGTGGTGTTAGCGCACGTGTGTGTGTGTGTGTGTGTGTGTGTGTGTGTGTGCGTGTGCGTGTGTGTGTGCCACCCGGCGGCAGGGCTGCACCAGCAGCAGCCGGCACTCCGCTGCAGCCTCCACTCATCAGGTAAGGCTGTGCTGGGTCCAGCGGGGCGCCCCTCCCGATGTGACACCAGGCCGTGCAGCCAGGTCCACCACCAGCACCACCAGGTGCAGGCCGCGCAGCCTCCCCTTTGCGCTCACAATGGAGTGGTGGACGCGTGCCGCCTCCTCACTTGCACTGCACCAGCCGCAGCGCTCGCTCTAGCCCGCTCCTGGCCTGTCTCAATTTATCCGTTGTTCTCGACGCGCCCGCGGAGCTCTCCGGTGTAGCAGCTCCACTATATCCGCGGGACTCTGGCGGGAAAGAGTCCCTTCGTCGCGAGCACCTTGCACCGAGGGGGCTTTATTTTTAGGATTTCGTGTACACTGGATACTTGAATATGGTTGAATATCGGTGAAATAGTCGTAAATTCGAGTTAGGTTTGTATAAATTTGGGTGAAATATTAGTTAGTGAGGCTAAAATATCGTCAGATTTGTGTGAAATATACTGCTGAAAATGGGTGAATATGGTTGAATATTGAACTGATTACCGCAAGCCTGTGTACTGAATATGCCAAGTTGTTGACCACTCGCCTTGCACTGTCGTGAGGGCTACGGAAAAAAAATTCTATGACAGATGTCGTCAAAGTTACGACTTCGAGTTTTAAAGTGACATGTATTTTTTTTTTACATCAAGCGTCGACTGCTTAGTCGTCAAGTATGAAAATCAAATCGTAAATTTACGACTGTTTTTCTCACAGTGCGAGCGGCCAACATTTCAGCGGTTTCTAGACTGTAAAAAAGTCATATTTCATTAATGAACAAGAAATATTTGTTTCGCAACTTTATTGGTTATTCTACGAAATTGTTTATCAATCCAGGAAAAATCTGTTTACCGATTTAACAGCGAAATCTGTTAATATTTTTAACGTTGTTTTACAACAATTTTCTACAGTGTAGGTAAGTGACACAGGCTTCCTCACGTTTCCTCATTTGTTTATTTTTCAGTTTTTTTGTTATTTTTTTTTGTGATTGTACATTCTGAGACCATTGCAGACATTTTTGTCTGTACGTATATTTTGAACTTGTTTTTCTAGTTCTACATACATATGCAGAAAATGGCACTCTATAACTATTCTAGTGCAAATTAGTTCATAAGGAATTTTTTTAAATATACGAAACTGTCTGACGCGGTTTGAGAGTGTAGAATGGACCGAACAATCGCGGTGCTTTGGGTTTTTTTTCTTTCTCTCTTTCCCCCCTCTCCCCGGATACACTCACTACACGTGCTGTGAAGCCACGGCGCGGCGGGTGTAATGCTGTCTGCTAAAGTTACTCTATAGGATTGTGTGCGCGGGGCATAAAAATGCTGCAGTTCCGCCCCGCCTTATCCCGCCCCACACCCCACCCCACCCCGCCCCACCCCGCCCCGCCCCGCCCGACCACGCCTCGCAGCGGCCGGAAGGAGCGATTGTGCGGTGATGGATCGGAGGGATGCGTTTGATCAGGTATCGATCTGCAGACACCCCCCCCCTCCCCCCTCCCCTCCTGTCCCCCGCAGCAGCTCTCCTCCCCATAAACCTCGGCGGAGCGGCAAAGAACGGTTACGCGCCCAACTTGTACGCAACAAGGCCGGTAGAAGCAGGTATAAGCAGGCGGCCGTTCAGTGTGCACCTTTCCGCGGTCAAATTTATGTATTTAAAAAAAAAAAAAGAAAAGGACCCTAGCAAACCTATCGCAGTTTTGCTAGCCCAACGCCAATGTTTCTTGAATTATCTTCTTGAGCAGGTAGTCATGATAACAGTTCCGCTGCTCAGGTTCAGGGCTGTAGTAGCCGGTACTGGCCCGCTAGGTACGTAGAACCCGACCGCGACCTCTGATAGACTGGGTGACGTCAGAGTGCCATGCTCCGTCTAAGTAGGGTCCTCTAGGATTCTAGTTCTGCGACGTTCGCTAATACCTTTCCCTATCACGTGTCCGAAAAATCCCCATCCACTCTTAAAACCGCTTAAAACGCACTTTCCGAGGAGCGGTCAACTCTAACATTTTCTGTGCACATTTAGGATGATTTTTTATTCATTTTGAGTATTTGTTTTGCAATTTTTTGTGTGTCTTGCTATGTATTTTTTGTACACATTGCTGTAACTATATGGTGTGTGTGTGAGAGAGACAGAGAGAGAGAGAGAGAGAGAGAGAGAGAGAGAGAGAGAGACTTTTGCGCGCGCCTGTGCTCTCTTGGTGCTTTGGCCGGGCTGGACACGAGTGGTCGCGTTTCAATTTCTGCCCATGAGCTCCATCGTCTATCTCTCTCTCTCTCTCTTTCTCTCTCTCTCTCTCTACCCTCACAACCCTCTGGCAGCGCGGCCGCAGCCTGCAGCAGCCTCCGTCCGCGCTGCTCAGCGGGCTGATTCCGAAGATCGCTCTTGTACCTCCGTCCTTGTTGCACCTGTGGCGCTGCGCCCTATAAGTTTGGGATGACACACAGGGTCCCATGAGTGCGACAAGGACAAAGTCACGAGAGGCGATTTTCGGAATCGGCCTGGTGCTGCTGCTCGGGTCCACCCCGTGGTCCATCATCATCCCCATGCCCCTCTGGATGCTGTGCGCGCGGGGTGCGCGGGATCGTGTACCTGTGTGCGCTTGTGTGTGTGTGTGTGCGTGCACCTGGCGCTCTCCCCCCCTCCTGCGTGACCCTCTGCATTGTCAGGTCGTAGGCAGGCTGCTGCGCGGGTCAGACTCCCTGGCTCCCCTTCCTGGCAGGCCGGGGCCGCGCCGAGGAAGGGTCCCCCCGCCGGGTCCCGTCCCGTGCCGCGGGTCCCCGCCCCGCCCCGCCCCGCCCCGCCTCGCAGCTTCCCCATATCCTTTTGTCCGGGCCGCGGCCGCTGGACCGCGCTGGTCCGGGACGGGCGGGATCAGATCAGGGTCTCCCGAAAGGCGCGTCGAGGAAAAGGTATACACTCTGACCGTAACGCGCATGCGCGCACCCCTCACAGCATCCCCACCCTCCTCCTCCTATGCCTCTTTCTCTCACTCGATGAATCCCTCCATCTGCCTGTCCCCCCCCCTCTCTCTCTCTCTCTCTCTCTCTCTCTCTCTCTCTCTCTCTCTCTCTCTCTCTCTCTCTCTCTCTCTCTTCCCCTAGACCGGAGCCGCGCTTTTGGTATTTCGCTACATCTGTGGAAAATGGCCCCGGACGGCGTTCTCACACTTTGGCACCCAATCAGTAGCCATTATGTTAGTATCCCCCTGAAGGGGGTAGAGGAGGGGGGGGGGGACGCGAGTAGCCTCTCTGCCGGACAGCAGCGGGGTACAGTTGGAGGAGGAGGAGGAAGAGCCTGCGGTCCATGGGAACCACCTTCAGGGAGAAGGCCGAGGAGAGATTACCGTGAGAGTATTATCACGTGGAATTATTGTGCGCCATCGCCTGGTGCCGCGGGTGGGTCGTGTAGAGGTAGCCGCCGTGTCCTGGGCGTAGATATTCCCCTGTGGAAGCTAAGTAAAAACTTAGGTCAGCTTGAGGGTAAAACCCGAGGCGGCCACCACTCGCATAATCCTGTGTGTACAAAGTAACCTATTATCCCCAATACATTTTCAGTGAATATTACTAATTTTTTTATATTTCGTAAAATCTTAGGAATTCCATATAAGTCTAGTGTGAGTCCACAAAGTATCTTTGTAATCGTGTAATCCTGTGTACGCACGTGTCCGAAATCGAAGTGGTGGCCCCAAGGGTAGGACTCTACCGGAGGGATCCCCCACTCCCTCAAGCACTGTACACACGAGTATTTTGAGCAAAGGCGAGTATTAGTGAGTACTGCCGAGTGTTCGTGAGTTTTGGTGTGTTTTGTTGGGTACTATGCGATTGTTTGTGAGTATGAGCGAGATACTGACGAGTATTTTGCTAGTAATTTGCAGAAATATATACGGATGAGTAATGGCGAGTATTGCTGAGTTGGGAGCGAGTTATTTTCTTTGTGCACACACGAGTAACGAAGTAGTGCACCCCTCCGGTGGCCCCTGGCCCCCTCGCTAAAACCAGAGGTACCTGTTCCCCCGGACGTTCGCTGAAGTCGTTATTGTCGCGGTCGTCCCCAGGACGTCTGCGCGCTGCAGCGCATGCGCGCCGGGCCATCAGATAAACGTCTCTGTACCTTTTGAAAGAGGTGGAAAAGAAAAAAGACGACAGCTCCGGCCGCGTGCGTGGTGCGCCCGTGGCATGTCGCTGCCGCCTGATGCCGAAGATCGATCTCGTACCTCCCGTCCTTGTCGCACTTAGGGGCCCTGTTACCCCATACTCAAGGGCACTGCCACAGGTGCGACAAGGACGGAGGTACAGGAGCGATCTTCGGAATGAGACGACAGGCTAGGGGCCCAGCAGGGGCGGCGACCATAGGCACACCAGCTGTTCGATTCCTAAATGTAGATGTCTTATTCACACAGACACTCACACACAGGCACGTGGCGCCCCGATAGGCATCAGTGGTGGGTGACGCGGCGGGGTGGCGCTCCGGCTGGGCTGTGCGGGGTCCGTTTAGCGCGTCTGCCCCCCCCCCTCCCCGCCACCCGCACGTTCCATGAGGTGCAAAAAAAAGGGGTGAAAAGCGTAGCAGCTTTTATAGCGTGGCAAACATGATGCGGGCTCAATAAAACTTCAAGAATTTCTTGTACGCACCGTTACATCAGAAATTTTTAGAAAAAATGGAATTTTAAAACCGAGGGGAAAACAACTCAAAATTTTTGGAATTTTCGTGAATTTTTGCTGTATTTGTGTGAACTCTGCAAACTCAAGTGTGAGACAGTATCACACTTTTTACTGCTGTGTCTCACACTTTCAAAAACTGTTTTCTGTCCTCGAATAGCAATCACAATTTAGAGAACAGCATCAGCTCTGGTTAAAAATCCCTGTTAAAACGAGTTACCATGTGATAGGGTTCTGATCGCAAACAACAACGTTCCTATAAATTTTTAAAACTATTAATTTTCGATTATTTAATGTATTGTTGTTCCAAACCCCATCACATGGTAGCTCGTTTTAACCGGGATTTTTAACCAAAGCTGATGCTGTTCTCTAAAACGTGATTGCTATTCATCGGCAGAAAATAGTTTTTGAAAGTGTGAGACACAGTGGTACTGCAGTAAAAAGTGTGATACTGCCTCACACTAGTTTGCAGAGAAGTTTTTCTAGAATTTTTTCCAAGTTATCTGAATCTTTTGTGAATTTTCCTAAATTCTCCTTACTTTTCTGAATTTTTCTGATTTCTTTTTCTGAATTTCTCGAAATAACGAGGTGTACATCAAAACTTCGTTGTTGTTTTCCTAGGTGTACAGAAGGTGTCACTCTGGGAGGAACATCTTTTCAGGAAGTCAAAAGGGTTATAGCAGGGCGTTGCCGACGGTCGCTGCGGCGGGTCGCGTGTACCGTGTCCTGCTGGGCGCGTGAAAAGACCCGCGGACGCGTCCGAAACCGGCAAGTGGCGGGAGTCAGATGCCCGAGCCGGGCTAATAGCTCTATCCTGCTCACAACTACGTCATTTTCGGAGGCGACCGGGTCCCACTACCCACCCGAATGAAAACTCTCTGCCCTGGGGGTGTCGGGTCGCCGGCCCGTGCCGTCTAATTGGGATGCCAACGCTAACAGGTGTTAAACTATCGCTTTTCTGGCGCCTCACCCCTCACCCCGCCCACCAGAGAGATCGTCATCGTGTTAGCAGGGCGTGTCGCATCCCCCAGCTACGGGGGGGGGGAGGGAGGAGAGAGAGAGAGAGAGAGAGAGAGAGAGAGAGAGAGAGAGAGAGAGAGAGAGAGAGAGAGAGAGAGACTGGTAGAAAGGGGTGGGGGTGGGGAGAGAGAGAGAGAGAGAGAGAGAGAGAGAGAGAGAGAGAGAGAGAGAGAGAGACCGGGAGAAAGGGGTGGGGGGAGAGAGAGAGAGAGGTGAAAAGAGTGGAATTATTCAGGAAATGTGAGCGGCGCGGCGGGCCACGGTATGCTGCTGCCGACTCTTATGTTTGCCGTTTTGCCGCCCCGTGGGGTGGCTCGTTTCCTCTTAGTATTATTATTGTGCCTGAATTGAACGTCAGTACCGCCCCTGTCACCACCGCCGCCCCCGCCAGCGCACTCCCCGGCACCGGCCACCGGCCGCAAAAATGCCGATTCATAACGGCGCGTCAGGGCTGCCAGACTATAAGGCGGAGTTCTGCGCATTGCAACTGGATTGTCGAGGTGAACTGGCGGATCTAAATTCCGCTTGGCGGGAATTCCGCCGATTAGGCGGAAAATGAAAATGATTCGGCCGGATTCGGCGGAACCCAAAGAAGCAGAGCGGTACGTTGATTCAACGTATTGACTTGACTCTACGTGCATTCGTAGATATCTCTCTCGGGCGTCGAATATCGACGTTATTTCAACTTTTTGTCCTCCTGGACTTTTCTACTCTTTATTGCTTTTGAAAGGCTACCGATAACACTTTTTACTCAAATATGAAACTAATTTTGCATCGTATGCTATTTGCTACTTTTGAACTAGAGTTCGTTGATATCACGTGGATTCCACCAACTGCTCTGCACCTGACCTTGACCTCACAGTGACTGAAGTGTTTGGTCGTACCGACTAGAATGGTCCAAACTTTTTCTCAGTGCCGGGAAGTGCTCTCCGATACGGATATGGAGATGGAGAAGGGGAGGAGTCGTAAAGACAACTCCATAGCAGCAGCCGAGAGTCATCAAAGTAAAGCTCGAAAACGTTTTTAAACGATGACTGCTGAACTGAACGGTGCTGGTGGGCGCGGTGTGGCGCGGGGCAGTTTGAGGACATCGACACCGCGTGCTGCTTACAGCAGCGCCACTCACCTGCGAGAGAGTTTTTATTATTATTATTATTATTATTATTATTATTATTATTATTATTATTATTATTATTATTATTATTATTATTATTATTATTATTTTAATCACACTAGGTTCACTGTCCGAATCATCTTTTGTACCATCCTATGATCCTGTGCTGACGCTATCTGCTTCGGATATGGTTCCGCCGCAGACGTCGGTGTTCAAGGGGGCAACAACTCTGAATTTTGTTGTACAAATTTTGTGAATTTTTGTGAATTTTCCTTGCAGTTAAGTGAATTTTTGCTTGAATTTTACCAAAATTATTTAAAATTTTTATGAATTTTTGCCTGAATTTCACTTAATTGTTTTAGAATTTTTGTGAATTTTCCTTAATATCTGTAACTTTTTCTTTAAAAAATCTGAATTACGCGGTGTACAACAATTTCAGAGTAGTTTCCCCCTCGCCGTTGACCATCCGCCCGACATGACGGATGACGAACCTTAAGGCGCGCGATGTCGTCTCGGTGTCAAAGGTGGGTTGGGGTCCTGCCGGGGCCCTCTTAGGGGCGGAGAAGTGAACAGAACGGGGTCGCCGTCGACTCCCACGCAGCGTGCCCGCTAATCCCCGCTCCAGACGCCCGGCCACGGCCGCCCCGCCCCGCCCTGCCCCGCCCCGCCCCGCCCCTTGTCGCCAGCTACCGAGCTATAGCTACCGTGTGTGCGCGATGCGACCTGCCGAAGCGGCTCCTACGTCCCGGCGGCCACTGGCTGATGCGGCGGATATAAAGGAGAGAGGAGGCTGGTGCGAGAGAGGAAGAGAAAGGGAGAGGGAGTGAGTGAGTGAGAGAGAGAGAGAGAGAGAGAGAGAGAGAGAGAGAGAGAGAGAGAGGTGGATGACCCCTCACTCACCCGCTCGCCCTTTCAAGGCGCGTCGCGCCCGCGGGAGCGCGCGGCGGCGAGCTAGACGGTTCAAAAACTTGTCATCGGGGGCCTAAGTCGGGCGGCCGGGCCGCGGACACGCGCGGTGCGGGGCCTCTAAAGCCCGCGGCCAGTGTCCCCCCGTGGGAAGGGGCGCGAACCGTTACATCCGTCCGGATATTGGCTGACGGAGAGTATAAACCATGGAGCTGTTGGCTGAGACTACAAATAGAAGGCTGAAGCGTCGTGTTTCGGTTGTTACTAGATCTAATCACCCACTGGACCACCGCTCATCCAATCCAGAGAGAGCCGTCGATGGCACTCAGGTAGGCCCCACTCCCCGGACCTAGAGGCAGCCCTGGAGGCGAAGGAGCACTTTATGCCTACTTTTGAAGCGCGACGAATGTTTTGCCCACCTTTCAGGCTAGTACGAGGTGCCATATGGGGGGGGGACACCCCATGTATTCGAAACCTGAATCTTTGGGGATGCCACCCGGTTAGGTAAGGTACTAGGAATAGGGATGCCCCACCCGCAACTGCTTACATATTTGCGCTCTGAAACACGAGTTTAGTCGTCTCAAAGCCATGCCTTAGCAGGCCCTACACACTATAAACCCTTATGCATTTTTTGAGCATGGTTATGCAGAATTACATGCAACCATGCACATAGCTCTGTGCATGACTATATGCACCAAATTGCACATTCGTATGCACAAATGTACACACAATAAACATTTATGCCTAACTATATGGTTGCACGTGGACCCGCAGCCCGTACGTACAACATTAAATGCATAGTGGATTTAGTGTGCACTTTACACCATTTCTACCTGCCCCGCCGGCTGAAGCATCACCGCACCACGCCGCACCACGCCGCACCCCGCCGCACCCCACCGCTCCACGCCGCACCCCGCCGCACCCCGCCGCACCCCGCCGCACCCCGCCGCACCCCGCCGCACCCCGCCGCACCCCGCCGCTCCCCGCCGCACCCTGCCACGACACCCAGAGGCCTGCCCTGCGATCATAAAAACAGGTGGTTGTTCCGGTCAGACCGCTGCTCGTCGCGGGGTGCACTGCTCGAGGTGACCTTAGCCCTCCGCGCCCTGCACGCTGGTGTGTGTGTGTGTGTGTGCGTGCGTGCGTGCGTGCGTGCGTGCGTGCGTGTGTTTGTGTGTGTGTGTGTGTGTGTGTGTGTGTGTGTGCGTGCCTTTGTGAATATGCGTGGGGCGCACAGACCGGTTCACCCGTCATTCAAACCCTGCCGACCGCGAACGCGTCGCCTTCCAAAATTCAAATTTCTGTAAAGGAAAAGGGAAAAAAAATAGTGCAAAAAAAAAACCTGCCCTCCTGAACAACGAAAAACATTGAAAAAAAAATTAAGTTGGAAAAGATCCATGAGTGCGTTTGGCGCGGTGCGTATACGTCTCGCGGACCTGTTCCGTGCGACTTTTGGGGTGGCGCGCGGGTTGAAGCAGAGATGAAGTTGAAGTTCAAGTCCTGCCTGGCCATGCCCGGCCATGCCCGGCTCCCCCGCGACTAGTTATACGGACGCTCGGGTTTCGGTGTGTTCACACGGCGGGTGCATCTGCAGCGAGCGGCAGCGTCATCAGCATACGACGGTTATTGCATTTCCATATGACGGTATTGATTTGCTGCATGTCGTATTGACACTGCAGCAGCAGGCCGTACAGCGCTCACACCGTTTTTATTAATTGAGTAAACGTGCGATACTTTCTGGAATAATGAACACTCAACGCTATCGCCGTCCTGATGCTTACGCATACTGTGCTCTGTACACATGGTAAAAATAAATCTGAGTGTGACAATACAGCAACCATCAGGTAGTTTAAGTAGAAACTTTTGTTTTTAAATCAGTTTTTCCTAACAAGTTTTCAATAGTTTGCAAAAGCTCTGTAAGTTTGCAAAATATGTTTGTGCACCTTATTTCTTTTTAACGTTTGTACGCGCTGTAAAAGTGAGAGTCCTATTGCGGATCTGATTGCGGAAAAATGTATCATAATGTGTACACGGACGAGTCCCTTCCAAGCCATGCCGGCGGTTCTGCAGAAACTTTCATACACTACGAAGATCTGGCGGGACGGACGTGTCCGTTCTCATCAAGTACGAAAAATATTAGGAAAAAAAAATTGTCAGAAATTTCCGTTTTAAAGCAAAGACCTGACACTTATGGCGACAGAATATCTGAAGTATGAGACATTTAGTCGATATTAGTGTCACAGGGACGAACGAAATTAAAAGCCGCTCGAAAAATAATAATATAACTTTGAAATCTCAGTTTTGCAGAGTAGAAACTGGCGGGATATTGGAAGGGGAGCACTGGGGTGGACAGTGAGAATGTAGGGGAAGGAGTCAAGCCAGTTTCCACCTTGCTTGTGATTGTGTGTGTGGGCCAAGGGAGGGAGAGGGAGTTGTGTGTGTGTGTTGGGGGGCTGTTGCAGCAATACCGCGCACTTCTGGTTTCGTTTTGCGTCGTAGGTCTTTACTGAAAAGGAACCTGTTGTCGTCTGACACTGGTAGACTGACAGACTGTCCGTGGCTCTGCCTGCCTACCTCCACGAAACACCTGATTGAAATCGTGTGGCCTCCAGTCCTACCAACGAGAATGCACTGCTTAAAACTAGTGAACGCATTGTCGATATCCTTATCCAGAAAAGCGTATCTTACGCAATGTACTTATGGATCGAGTGCAAAGAACTTGATGGTTTCATGTACCATTCAACTAGAGTTTTGGAGTGCAAATTATAATTATACTCCCCTCTCTGTTCACAAATACTCCCCCTTCGCTCTTGAATGAGACGCATGTTTCTTGTTCAAGGCTAAATCGGGCTTGCGGATTCAGTGCCGAAAATGTACCTGAGATATTAAAGCACATGGTTCTCTACACTGTGAAAAATATCCTCGTAAATTTACGACATTTTTTGTAATTTTGATTTACAAAATATGTCGTAAATTTACGACTGCCCATTCTTGCTCGTCGGCCAATTCCTAGTCGATAGGGAGTGCTTGTAAATTTACAATTTCAAATTGTAATTTTACGACTTTTATCATGGAAAATTTTCCCGTAACCCTTACGAGTATTTTTCACAGTGCTAAGTGCTGTGCAGCGCTGAGTCTCCACAGAAAAATTGTCTCCGACCAGGATCATATTTAGTCCGAACATTAGCAGTGAGTCAGGCTAGAGAAAATGGCGATGATTTCTCCGGCGCGGGAGGGTGATTCCGCACAGTGGTTTCGTCTCTCTGTCCTTGTCGCACTCATAGGGTGCGGCCATAAGGAGCATTAGGGAGTGGGCGTGCTGCCCGCATGAGACACAAACACACACACACACACACACGCATGCATGCATATAACGACTCTTTTCTCACGCATCTCACTTTTTTAACCTGGTTTTTCTGATTTTTTTCCTCTTCGCCGTACTTTTAACACCTAAAACTGGCCGGACTCGTGTGCGCACCGTGGGATTCGATCAGCGCGGTCTGGTCTTTGCGTCGCACCGATCCGCTGCTCCCTCGCTGTCCTGCTCCATGCATTTTCGTCCCCATTTCCATACGATGCGATGCGGTGCGACCGGCGGCGAGGTGATTCCGTCGCCTTTTGCCGAGGGGAGGATCACTCGTACAAAATGTGCACAATGATTTTGTTGACTTTTAATTTAAAAACAAAAATTTTTTGATTTTGATTTTTCAAGGACAATTTCTGTCACCTTTTGGTAAATTTTGGTCGTTCCCTCCATTACAGATTTTTTTTTCAATTTTATTTCTGTTTTTTGTTTGTTTTTTCCCAATTTTTCGGAGTTTTCTGTATCCTTCTCCTTGATTTTCTTTTTAAAACTTTTAAATTATTACCTTGAGGCCACACAATTAATTTTCGAAGTGCCCCCACCCCCTCCCCCTCTCTCTCGTTGCTGCTGTGCAGCTTGCATGCTAATTTCGCTCTTTCTCTCCCCGCTCCATTTGGACATTTGCGCTACGACGCGCCCCGGTAGGATTCCGTTACTTCCTACCTTTCCTTTTTTTTCTGGCTTTTTTTCCTTGTTGTCACAAAACTCTGCGCCGTAGAAATAAAAAGTTCGGTCTAATCCGTCGGTCCTGATGGGACAGCAGCTAGGAGGCCACTGCGCTCTGGGCTTCGGTAATTAATTTCACCGTCCAGTCGCCTAGGCTGTGCGCTGTTAGGGGGTGAGGGGAAAGGGGGCAGGGGAGGTAGAGATCGCGGAAAGAGACGAGATAAAAAAAAATGGTGGGGGGGGGATGCGAGAGGAATTGAAATGGGTCCAGCAGCGGACGGACACCTTTTTACTTCCGCGTGTGACAAAAGGTGTATCTATGCGATTGAATCTTTTCTTTGACTGTTTTTTCCACCTTTTTCCCTGTGAGGAAAAACTTGTGGGGTTCTGTTAAAAAAGCAAGTCGTGGGGTCCAACGATAGGTCACCTCAGCCGTTTTTTTCTTCCTTTTTTCTTCTTCTAATTTTTAAAACAATTCAACGCAACGTGTACGCCGTGTACCTGTACAACCGGCACGGATGCTTTCAAAAGAGCCGCACATCATTTAAATATGGAAACAGCTTCATAGAAACAGAAAGGATATTCTGTTCCGTTGGTGGACGTGCGACGTTGAGTCTTCCGATAGGCACAGGCACTCAGAGCGAAAAAAGAAAAGAAAAAACAGAATATCGGGGTGGAGAGCAAAATGGAAGCAGACGCCCAGCAACCTTCAAGAAGTGTGTATATGTAGATATATATATATATCGCGCGCGCTGAAAACACTCACACACACACACAGTGTCGTTAACGCCGAGCAAAAGGCTTGCGCAAACCTAGCAAGTAGTTGCACAAGGTGGGACAAGTGCGCGGGACTGGTGGTGCTAATCGTACGGAAGCTGGAGGCCCCCCTCCCCTCAACCCCTTGGACCCTTTCATCCACACCACGTTTTATTGCAGTCAAAGACCTTTTGCAATGCTCCTCGCCCCTTCACCGCCCCCTCCCCCTCCACTCTATGTGTTCCCCCCTTCTCCTCCGCATCCCCACACTTGTCACAACCGTGCAATACACCCGTCGCCGCCCCGCACCTGAAGGAGGTTTCTACACGTTTCTCTCTCTGTCTCACTCTCTCTCTGTCTCTCTGTTCCTCTCGTCCTCCAACCGACAGTTGCAGCAGTTTATTCCCCCTGAACGACTCGGTCGTCATTTTAAAATGAAAATTTTAAATATACATCCTCTCGTGAAAATGGGGCATTGCACTGTACTCTTGTGTCACTGCGAAGACGAACGGGTGATCGCTCAGCCTGCTGCACCTCTCTCTCTCTCTCTCTCTCTCTCTCTCTCTCTCTCTCTCTCTCTCTCTCTCTCTCTCTCTCTCTCTCTCTCTCTCCCCCCACGAGGTCTGAGGGCCCATACCCAATTTTTCCCTTCTGCTTTTTAGAGCCCAATAAAGCGGTGCTCTCCCGCCCGCTGGTCTGCGGTCAGGTGGGGTGCCCGGCCCGGCCCGGCCCCGTCCGTCCATCCCGACGGGCATTTTATGATAACGGCCTTTTAATATTTTGGTATTTGGTTTATGTGGGCGCCAAAAGAGGTTAGGCAAGGCGTGGCTGTGAAGCACCGCGCGCACACACACACACACGCACACTCACACATGCACGCGTGCGCACACACGCACAAGCAGCAGTAGCAGCGCTCCCTGGCGGCCGTTCCCGAGGGGTCCTTTCCTTCACTTTAAATTCAACAGATCACAGATTTTTCTGGTGTTTCGTGATTTTCCTATTTTTTTTTCTGAATTTTGTCTGAATTTTTTTTTCGATTTTTCTTCTGATTTTTACTTTTAAAAAATCTGATTTTTTCTCTGATTTTTTGTTACGGGTGTACACTGATTTTATTGAGTGAAGGCACCCGCCCCCCTACCTACCGCGTTGTGCGCATGACGCATGCGAGCGCCAGCGTTCGTCTCGTGTTGTACGTACTCGGTCGTGCTCCGGGCCCGCCCCGCCCCGCCCCGGGCAGGCGCCCTGCTCCTGCTCCTGCTCCTGCTCCCCCCGCGACCCCTCGTGAACACTAACGAACTAAGCATTGAGTTGTCAGCAGGCGGCCGGCCGGGCGGGCGGGCGAGCATCTCGGCCTGCTCCAGCTGCAGCAGCGACACGGCGCGGCGGTGTGGTAGCGGTACAGCTGCTGCAGCTTGTGCAATCAAACGCCGCCGCCTCCCGCCTCGCTTCCTTTCTTTTTCTACTGACTGCCGCATCCTCCCCCGCGCCTTTTTAGGTGTATTAGCCTGTCGCGCCCTCGCCGTCATCCCTCTCCATGTGATCGCCGTCATCATCCTCCCCTACGTCATCCTCGTCATCATCCTCCTCCTCCATGTCACCCTGTCGTCATCATCCTCCACGTCACCCTTGTCACCCTCCTCCATGTCACCCTGTCCTCATCATCCTCCCTCTTGTCACCCTCGTCATCATCATCCTCCCTCATGTCATCTTCGTTGTCAGCCTTCATGTCATCCTCTTTGTCATCCTTCATGTCATCCCCGTCGTCATCCTTCATGTCATCCCCGTCGTCATCCTCATCATTCTCGTCCCCGTTGTCTTTGTCGTCGTCATCGTCGATGTCATCCTCCTACCTGGCGTCATCGTCGTCCCCCTGCTCGTAGCCATCGTCCTCCCCCTCCCCCTCTCCCTGGTTAGATAGCTCAGCCGTGTTCCCTTCCTCGTGCTCAGCCTGTCCCTCCCGATGGTGGTCAGGCGTTGTTACACCTGGCTGCAAGGCCTGCGCGGAGGGGTATGTCACGTGTGGAACGGCGGGGCGGGGCGGGGCGGGGCGGGGCGTTTGCGGACAGGCCCGTCGTGCGCCCCGCGTAGTCCGTGTACGTGACGCGGCCCGGGCCCCCCGCGGGTCCTGGCCGGCGGGCCCGAGGGGCCTCCCGTGGTCCCCGCACCAGAGCCCTCCCCTGGTGGTGCCCGCTAGAGCCAGGCTGGAGCCCGCTGGAGCCCCAGACCATTAGTCGCACCGAGAGGCGGAGCGCCGGGCTGTAAACTGATTCCGCACATCGGTCAATGGGAGTCGGGCGCGGTCCTCTCTCTCTCTCTCCTCCACCCCACCCAACGGAGGTGCTTCATGAGTGCGACGAGGACGGAGGTACGAAAGTCCCGAGCGGAATCAGTCTACTGGCCTGGCCATTCTGTTCCGGGGTGGCCGGTGGCGGCGAGGCGAGGCGGGAGAAAAGAAATTTTCGCCGGTGTGATCTCTGGAATCTAAATGGAGCGGGCGGTCGGAGCTCGGAGCGGAGCGCCGGGGCCGGAGCTGCGGCTGGAGTGGGGAGTGGTTGGTTGAGGGGGATGACGGAGGGTCCGTAACGAGATTGCACGACTGGACCGACACCGGAAGGGGCAGGCGGCCGCCCGCACCCGTATAGTACCTCCATGAGAGAAGGAGTCCTTCTCTCATGGTACCTCGTCGCAATTTTCCGGGCCGCGCGAGAGAAGGCAGTTTATACATTTATATACATTAGAAATAAAGAAAATTGCCGCACGCCTTGTCCGGCGTGCGCTACTCTCGGAATGTGCGTGCGATAGTCGCACCTTTATGAGGAAGATTGCTTCTTCAGCTGTGAGGTGATGTCACGACCAGGGGCGTATTAAGGTCCGACCGATAGGGGCTGCCCTTCAGGTTGCCTACATACAGGGTTTTTGTAGCATAGTTTGCCTACCTTTCAGGCGGCTGTGTAGAGGCCACAGGGGGGGGGGGGGGGATCGCCCTCCCGGCACCCCCTTTAACCTGGTCACGACGCGTATCGATGTTGGCCTGTGCCAACTCGGGTAATCCGGCTGACATACCAAAAACAACAAAAAAGTGATATTCCGGACGTAATCCGAGGTAATCAAGGGTAATTTTTTAATTTAATCCGGAGTTTATCCACTGGTAATCCGGGTAATCTCGGGTAATCCGTAATCCAGCTGACACAACATTTTCAAGTCATTGCCCCCTCGGCCCGTGCGATTATCTAAAATAGACAGGCCTACTCCCCCGGTGGCGTGCCCAGGCTGCGACGCCGAGCTCCGCGACGAACACGCCCAAGCTGACGACCAGCCCGGCGCCCAGCAGACAGAAGGTGTGCTTGAGGTCGGCGAGGTTCATCGCCCTGGGCGAGGCCGTGCACTGGGCCGGGCCCGGGTGTCGCCCGTCCCCGAGCTCCTTGTCGCCGGACTTGGGCCTGCTCCTTCTGTGCAGGCCGGCGGCGAGCATCCGGTGGTACAGCCGGCGCATGTGGCCCAGCAGCGGCGAGCCGTTGGTGGAGGCGGACGCGATCTTGGTGAGCTTGAGGGCGCCGCTCACGGGGAACATGTGCAGCCGCCTCGGCGCGCCCGACATGTACCGCGCCGGCATCCACGGCGGGATGCTCGTCTGGATGTCGACGAGGGCGGCGTCGCGGCGGTCCGCGATGCGCGCCAGCAGCGGGCCCGTGGGCGTGCCCATGGCCCAACGGGCGCGGCCCTCCGCCCAGGGGAGGGCCTCGCCGACGAGCGGGGACCGGATGTGGATGCTGAGGTTGCTGGCGGCCAGCTCCTCGAGGGTCTGGATGTCGAGCGGGTGTGACGGCGCGGTCAGGTAGCCGAGGAGCTGGCCCTGGTAGGCGGCCACCACCACCAGGCTCACGCACATCCAGGCGCCGGCCACAGCCCGCGCCGCCACGGAGCGCGGCGTCGAGGGCGCGCCCTGCCCCAGCAGCGGCCTCACCGTCAGGGACAGCGGCCCGCGTGCCTCCACCAGCACCAGGGCCGCGAACACCACGCCGGCGACCAGCACCAGGACCAACCTGGCAATTTAAAACGCACAAGTTGGTTTTTCCTTCCAGGGAAAAAGTGTGAAATCCTCAAGGAGAAGGGGGTATCACTTCGAAATTTATATTGTACTGCCTCCAAACAAATCTTTTAGAAGAAGAAGAAGAAGAAGAAGAAGAAGAAGAAGAAGAAGAAGAAGAAGAAGAAGAAGAAAAAGAAGACACACTAAAATATCTAAATCGCGAACAAAACGAATGAACAAAAAACTCGATAATAAGTCAAAAAAGGGGGGGAAATATCAAAATTTATCAAAAGCTAACAGCAATTTTCCTTGAAAAATCAAAATAAAGGAAGAAAATTCATTGTTCACTATTTGGATGAGTGATTTCTCCCTCGGAAATCCCTTTGGACGCACCACACGGTCGTCGTGTACTCGATGGCCAGTTCGCGGAGGAAAGCATGGCCGCTCCCGCCCAGCCCGCTGGGCACCACGGCCACCACGGGCACCAGGCGGTTGGGTATGATGTCTACGTTAAACAGCAACTCGTACTGGTGGGAGACCCCGTTTTCGACGAGCAGGTCCAGCGAGCAGTTGACGACCGGCTGGTGTAAATCGTTGAGCGAATGCACGACGTGGACCTGAAGAGGATTTGGGATATAAAACCGGAACAGAAAAATTTCGAGAAAGAAAGTTAATTTCCAATTTGAAAAAAGTTTTCTCCAGGGGAAGGAAAAAAAAACAACTAATTTCTCGAGGACTTTGCATTTGCGAGTACGTGGAGCGTCTGGCGTACCTTGAATGAGAAGCGGCGCGCGAGTAAGTTCAACGCCTCGTCAACGGCGTGATCAACGGGCGGGAAGCCCTGGTGCGGGGCGACCAGCTTGTAGACGTTCTTGTACGGCCCGCCGCGCCCGGAGGACGCCCTCGAGCGACAGTCGACGAAGAACGGATCCGGGACAGGGCGCGTCCAGCGCGCCCAGCCCGCCCGCGGCGACCAGGAGGCTTCCTTCCAAGTTTGAGAGAAACGCTTGTACCGGCTGTGCCAGAGAAGACGGCAGTGCGGGCGGCTTTGCCTATCCACGGAGTAGGCAAACCCGCCCGCACCCGCGTGCTCTCTGAAACACACGGTGCGCGCACTCCAGTTATGGCAATAACATTCGAGGTGAAAATTTCCCGATAACACGTTGAGAAAAAAAATCAGGAAATATTCCGAGGGGATCCTATCCTAGTGTGCACAGGATTTCTTGTGATGTTATATAGATTCTGTGGATTGCGTAAGATTTCACCGCGGATTTTGTAGAGATTTCGTCTAGTGAAATTTCACGAAATTCTAAAAATTTGACAATAATTCTGGAGATTCCACAAGTTTTTATGAGATTTCACAAGATCTCTATGTATTTTATGAGATGTCTTAGCTGGATTTCAGATGATTTCTTCGAATTTTCCGACGGCCTTGTGCAAGGGATCTCGCGAGCGGCTGCTCCGAGGGGGGAAAAACTCAGAAACCCCCAAAAATTTCGTACACGTCGTCAGTCAGAAAGAATCAGAAAACTTAAGAAAAAAGGTCAGTAAAATTTCGAAAAATTCATGACAATTCTCAAAAATTCACAAAAAAACGAGAACATTTCAGGTAAATATTCACCAAAAATTAAAAAGTATTAAAAATCACAAAAATTCAAAAAAATTCCCGAATAATTACAAAACTTCACCAAATTTTGTACACCAAAATGAAGAGTTGTTTCCCCCTCGGATAGCCGCCTCTCGAAATATTCAGAGAAGTTGTTGATGCTGGCGCTGGGCCGCGCTGGGCTCACCTCGAACAGCTCCGGGACGCAGGACGAGCTAGGCCAGTAGAGGGTCGTGGTGTTGTCGGAGGCGGTGAGCGCGAGGCGCACATGCGTCAGGGACATGCAGGCGCTAGCCACGTCCTGCCTCGGCCCGGGCGGGAACAGCCCCCTCCGCAGCGCGGCCGTCTCGGGGGCCGTCGGCCGCTCGCCGGCGATGGCCGTCCACGCCAGCACCCTGTGGTACGGGAACCTCCCGGTGACGGCGCTCAGGACGCCGCCGAGCTCGTCCGCGCCCTCGGCCAGGGCCAGGATGATGGAGCCCGGCGGCAGGACGCCCGGCTCGCGCAGCAGCCCGCGCCCCGCCGCCCGCGGGCTGTAAAGTTACCGCCACGCCGGCCGGTCATCAGTTGCGGTAGAACTTGGTGGTTAAAACAGGCCTATTTTAACTCATTGGCTCTCGCATAAAGTTCCGATTCGACTTTATGAAAATTTTTGCTCTGTGTCTCATTTATTTTGCTTGAGACGGAACCGTTTGAATGAATGAGACAAGTGAAGGTTAGCTGCGTCCACCGTGTGGACATGCACTTCGAAAAATGATTTGTTTTCGGGGAACCAATCGTCGTGCAGATATTTTACTGAAATTAAATTGAAATTTTAAAAACTAATGAGATTAAATAAGCCTGATTTAGATGGTTGAAGAACAAAGTCTATGGCAACGGCTCACGACCAGACAGTCGGACGGACGGCGACGACTGGCGATAGGCATGTGCTATTAATTCAATAATTGATTCGATTCCAATTATTTTTTATATCAATTTACCAATTAATTTGGAGATCACTTTTAATTGAAATAATGGATTCAATAATCAATGGTTGTCAGACCTGCCACTCGCCGGCACCCCCGCGTGCACCATGACGGGGATGGAGGAGGCGGACAGGGCGGCGAGCAGCCCCGCCAGCCAGCGGCTGCGGCCCACCAGGTACACGACGGCCGGACCGCCGTCCCAGGCGCGGGACCACCACGCGCCGCTCGGCCCCAAGCCGATGGCGGTCCTCGCCACTTCCGGAATCTGACGGAAGTCCAAGTCGCGGATTCCGGTTGAAATTCTAATTTCCCGGAATTTTGTCGTCTGTTTTATATGTTTAAAGCAAACGGTGGGAACGCAAGATGTGGAAAGCTGAAAACCAATTGGTGTGCTTTTCAAATGTAAGAATTTTGCACATTTCCTGACGTCGATCAAAACTCGACATCACGAAGTGTCCAATCTTAACACGCTTCGCAAACGTCTTGGCAACTGCACAGGAACTGTTGTGCAACTTTCAATAACAGTTGATACACTGTTTCCTATACTGTTACAAAGACCAGTATGTAACCTTGTGTGCAGTAAATGCACACTTACCAAACATCTAAATTTTGCACCTGAAGCAAGTGTGGAAAATTGTTCGACACCATGTAGTATGCAAAGTTGTAGAGAGCACACTTAAAGTGTGCAAAACTGCAAATTTGCTTTACCAGTGTACTATGAAAATTTCTCTGGCTCAAAACTATTCTAGTTTAATTAACTCGTTCCTAGATTTTTTAATTTTTCATTTGTTAACTTTAGAAAAATAATATTTTGAGAACCTGCTCCTCGTTGACGATGTTGTCGACGCCGGCCGCGAGCCTGCCGCTGCCGCCGGTGGACCACGCCACCAACAGCAGGAGTACTATCGCCGATGACATTTGGAGCCTGAATGGCTGACCGCAAAATTGAAAATGTCGTGCCAACCAATAGTTCCGCATGCACAAAAATTGCAATCCCATATTTCCAGTGCTACGTCTGTCCGCGAGGTCCGCTGTCCGAAGTCCTGACCTGAGCCCGCGTATGCCACTGTGCCTGCGGTACGATATTCTTCTTTCCGACTCCAACGCCCGGGCCGGACTGTCCGCCGCAGTGCCCTTTTGCCCCGGACGCCGAGGATCGCTCTATTCCCTCCGTCCTTGTCGAACCTACAGCGGTGCCCTATGCTGGCTATGGTAGCGCTCCATGAGTGCGACGAGGACAGAGGTATGAAAGCGCCAGCTCCGCCCAAACTACTACTCGGCGGCGCGGCGCCCCGCGTATCTCGAAATCACCAGCTCTTGTCTGCCGTTGACAAACTGACCCCCCAATAATTGCTCTCGCCTGCTGCGGTTCGATATTCTTCCTCGCAGTCCTATTACAACGCGGGTGAATACTAAAGGCGTGTCTATGGTGGACGCTTGAACGATAAGCATACAGTAACGCGTTCGAAGGCATTAGGCGTAAAATGAAGCGAAAGTATAGGAAGCAGATTCTCCTAGGGGGCAACCGCTCATGAAATCTTGTGTACAAACCCGGGGAAATCTCGATAAAACCCGTGGAAATCTAACTGGGAAATTCACTGTAAACTGGTTGGCGTCGAATAAAGACGCCAAATTTCTGGCCTTCATGAAAAACGCAAAAGACTGGCGTCGTTCGACGCCAAATTTTAGCGTTTTGAGCCGAAAAACGCCAATATTTGTCGTCGAACGACGCCAGTATTTGACAGTGTTTCGTGAAATCTTGTAAAATCTTATGAAATCTGAGAGCAGAAATCAGTGGAAATCCTGTGTGCACTTGGATTGGGAGTGGTTGCCCCCTCGGAATTCTCCGAGTACATTTATAAAGGACGAATCATTTTCCGAACAATTTAAAGAAAGGGAAGGAAGGTTACGCTCCAGTTTTATTAGTGGAACGACGTAGGTATGCACGAATCCAGTCAACCCATCGGATCGCGGTTTACAGTAATTTTGGGGCGGATTTTTTTTTTTTGTTTGTTTGTTTGTTTTTTCATGATTTGAATAATTATTGTCAACAAATGGTGAAGTTTTCGAAAATGGACTAAAATTATCGCGGTATGCACGTGGTTTGGCTTGGGTCTCACGACAATGTACAAAGTCATGACGTTAGAAAAATCCCATCATGCATTACATTTTCTCTCCCTCTTTTCTTTCTAGCAGGGTTTCACTGGTAAAACTAAGGCGTAACTTTACACCCTTTTTCAAGCCTACTGAGATTACGCTTAAAATTTAGCGTAACAGGTCTATCCGTTCCTATCCGTCCTATCTAAATGTATGGGAGAATGTCTTTCCCACCCTTCATTTCAAGCGTAACTGTACGCCTCATTTAGCGTTCAGTTACACCTTAGTTTTACCAGTGTTTTCTCGACAACCGAGCTGTGGGAAAGTCGACCGCGCAGTTCAAAGACCGCGCGCACCCACTTCGTGTATTCGGGAACTTTTCCCGGCTGCAATGAAGTCATGAAATGACCCTCGGCGACCCTCGTATCGGGTATCATCTGTTGCACCAAATAATCATAATTGTGGGCGGCCGCGCGGCGTCGTGCACCCGGCCAGCCGGCGGGGCCCCGCGGTGAGCCCCTCCTGGAGAGGAGGGGGGGGGCAGCGGGCTGTAGAAAGCGCGGAACAAAAACAAGACCAGAAAATGGGGAAAACGGCGACGGGGTATCCCTCATACAAAATGTGAACAGTGATTTTTAAAAGAAAAACTTTTTAAGATTCTATTTTTATTAATGTTTTATTTTGCTTTTCCTTTGGATTTTTCCTGGACAATTTCTGTCACTGTTTTGATCTTTGCTTTTATTTCTGACTTTTTGCAACTTTTCTCAGTTTTTTGTTCATTTGTTCTCGATTTATCGGATTTTTCTGTATGTTTTTTCTTGATTTTATTGAGGTTTCTTTGATTTTTTTTCTTCGATTTTTCAAATGACCTTTTTTTTGGGGGGGGAGGGGGGAAGGAGGTCGTTCCATGTTTTTTTTTGAAGGGACCCTCCTTTTTGTAAAAGAGTTTCAAAGAGAACACTCGACGTATACCTAAGCGCGCGCGCAGGTCCGAGAACTGGAGGAGATGCTGCCCTACGTATGTTGGCCAACGTCTTCTCGTCCGCCCGCCCGCTCGCTCTCTCTCTCTCTCTCTCTCTCTCTCTCTCTCTCTCTCTCTCTCTCTCCCTCTCCCTCTCTCTCCCTCCTTTTACGCGTCGGATTAGCCTTGATCTGCACGACTGTGGCCGGGTTCATGTCCGGCCGGCACGAGGAGCCATTACCCGCTAGATAAGTAGAAGAGGTACGCCCTATACCGCTGCGCCCCGCCCCGCCCCGCCGCCAAATGTGGATTTGTTTTCTCTGTCGTTGCACCTGTTGGGCGCGCACGCAGAGGGGGTACGCCCCGCCCCGCCCCACCCCGCCCCGCCCCGCCCCGCCCTGCGCGTGCCGGCCCGGGCCGGAGGTCGTGATGGAGAGGGCTCGTATCATGAAGTGTACACTGCCAGGAATGTACCACGCGGGAGGTCTCAGGAGCGCAGCGCGCACGGTAAGACTGGCGCTTTGGTTTTCCAAATAACTTTCTTGATTTTCAAGGGTTTTGGAAAAACTAAGACCTTTCCCCGATGACGCCTTGAAAACCGAGGACGATTTTCAAGGCATGCCCTTGGAATTTAAGACGCCGCGACTTGAAATTATTGCAATTTTTCACGACGACGTTTTGAAAACCAAGAGAAATGTATTGGAAATCATCCTTGTCTTGTTTCTTTCCAAAGCGTCTTAAAAACCAATATGCCTGTTTTTCCGTTCGCCCAACTTTACGTTAGTGTGCACTCTAAATGGTAATGTACTTTTTCCTACGTATGAAATGTAACTATATAAACATGAAGATTCATGATCAAATTCGTGCCGAATTATATAGAATATTGCGCAAAGATCTGCATAAATTGATACAGAAAAGTGCAGAAAAATTCACAAAATTAGAGAGATTGGTGTACAATTTAAAACATAATTGGGCACGATTTTTTTTACATGAATCTGCATGTTTATATATTTACTTGTCACATGTACGAAAAAGTACATTGCGAGTTACTGTGCGCGTTGCCTTCACATTCCTCCAGGCGTCGTACTCAAGGATTTTCTCATGTCCTGGACGACGTTTCGTTGTTTGCGCGGGAAATCGCTGAGGGCGCTAATAAATGCCTTCATTCACTTCAGCACATATGATTGGTGTGAATAATTTTCCGCGCGTCGCGGACATCACCACGCACTTGAGGGGGTACTGGAGTACGGCTGGGTCACAGCAGTGATGCACTTGTCGTCGTGTGGTGCTTTTAGTCGCTCGCGGGGCTCTGGCGGGGCGGGGCGGGGCGGGGCGGGGCGGGGCGGGGCAGCGCGCAACCACGGCGGCACCAGTCGTATAAGTCAGCCAGGAACAAGTCTTTGTCCGACGCCGCGTCTCGCCCCACCCCGCCCCACCCCGCCCCACCGCGCCCTGCGCCGGAACACCCGCTGGGCTGTGTTCGGGAACACCATACCGTCATTTGGCATGGCTCCGTCTCTCTCGCTCCCCGGCCGAGAGATACCGGTCCAAATCAGACTCGGCCCGTCCGACGTAAATCATATCAGACTCAGAACTCCACCGTGGGTGGTGGCTGGTGGCTGACTGAGCGACGGAGAGAGAGAGGGGGAGAGAGAGAGAGAGAGAGAGGGAGAGAGAGAGAGAGAGAGAGAGAGGGAGGGAGAGAGAGAGAGAGAGAGAGAGAGAGAGAGAGAGAGAGAGAGAGAGAGAGAGAGAGAGAGAGAGAGAGAGAGACTAGTTGGGATTTGAGAAAGTGTAACCCTAAGCACAGCAATAGGAGTGTGCTGCCCAGCACACGCAGGTTGTACATTTAACACCTCTTTCCATTTTCATTTATTTATGTTTTAATGTACTTTTTTGCGAGATATGCCTTGAGGTATGCAACTTTTTTATTTCGCAACTATTCAGTAAAAATGTTTTTATTTTTCTCTATCTTTTTTTTAAAGAAAAAAGTTTCGAGAAAAGAAAGCTTGAGGCACGTGTCATGCGGAAGGGTAGGAGAGAGCACCAGTAATATGACGAGTGACAAACCAAATTATTTCTCGCGGGGCAACTCGACGCACGGCGCCTATCGGAGGCATCTGACGCACTCGCCGTTAGAGAGCACAATGATGGGCGACACGTGTTTGTGTAGGTGTGTGTGTGTGTGTGTGTGTGCGTGAGTCCACACCTTTCCCATGCTCCCGTTTTGGACAGCCGCGATGTCACTGCGCCCGCAATATTTACCATTCCAGTAATAAAATCAGAAGAAAATTTTCGAATGGCAAAAGCACGTGTTTTTTTCTTTTCTTTTCTTCTTTTTCTGTTTCTTTTTTTTTTTTTAGGTTTTTTAAACTCTTTTTTTCTCCCACATGCCGCGCCGTATAGGTTAGCAGTGCTGGTTTACTTACTCCCGCCCTACCCCCTCCACCGCGCTTCGTCTGACCGGCGGAATATACGAGGAATTGTCCCGAAGTCGTCGAAGGCGTAGGCCACCCCGCCCCGCCCCGCCCCGCCCCGCCACGTGCTCGTCTCTCAGCATTACGGTCAGTATCCAGTCTGGCGTGGCGGGCCCGGGCGGGGCGGGGTGAAGTCAGGTGCGAGCCGGCCTGTCTGGCGGGGCGTAGCGCAGCGCCGTCCAGCCAGCTGAAAGCAACGGCGGTGCGCCCGGCCAGGGTGTATAGAGCAGACTATCAAGTGATTGCGCGCCAGAGGGGAGCGTCTAGCCGAGCCGAGCGACGCGATGCCAGGCGTAGTCTGCTCCAAGTCACGACTGTCAAAAATAAAATGAAAGTGCGCTTTTACCCTGCGCCCGCAATATTTACCATTCCAGGAATAAAATCAGAAGCAAATTTTCGAATTTTTAAATAACCTTTTTGTTTTACATGCCGCGCCGTACAGGTTAGCAAGTGCTGCTATCAAGTGATTGCGCATCAGTGGGGAGCATCTAGCCGGGCGACGCGATGAGCGGAGCGGCATTGGCAAGTGAATGGGGCCGGCGGCGAGACCGAATACCTGGAAACGTCAAAGGGGTGCTTGAGGTAGAGAGCGAGCGCGTGGGTATGGGTCAAGGAGGAAGAGGTCAAGGAGGACGCGGGCGGGCAGGACGAGGCCCAGGAGGACGCGGGCGGGCAGGACGAGGACGAGCAGGACGAGGTCCAGGAGGACGCAGGCGGGCAGGACGAGGTCCAGGAGGACGCGGGCGGGCAGGACGAGGTCCAGGAGGACGCGGGCGGGCAGGACGAGATCCAGGAGGACGCGGGCGGGCAGGATGAGGACGAGCAGGACGAGGTCCAGGAGGACGAGGACGAGCAGGACGAGGTCCAGGAGGACGCGGGCTAGTAGGACAAGGACGAGCAGGAGGACGCAGGTGGGCAGGACAAGGATGAGCAGGAGGACGCAGGCGGGCAGGACGAGGTCCAGAAGGACGCGGGCGGGCAGGACGAGCAGGACGAGGTCCAGGAGGACGCGGGCGGGCGGGATTCTGTGGTGTTCTGCTGTCTCGGTCATCGTCGCCGCGGCGCTCGCGTAGGAGGTCGGAGCGAAGCCCAGCGGGGAGGCGCCGCCTGTCACCGCGTGGTGCTACGGGGCGGGGCGGGGCGGGGCGGGGCGGGGCGGGGCGGGGCGGGGCGGGGCGGGGCGTGGCGGGGCGTGGCGGGGCGTACTGCGCCCGACACTACTTTCCTACCCACGGAGGAGAGATGGGCCGGGCCGGAACAGGCGTTGTCACCGGCGCTCTACCGGCGCCGCCCTGTGCTGTACTCGCGGGCGTGACCACAGCGAGCACGGCCTACTAACAACAACAACAACAATAATAATAATAATAATAATAATAATAAAATTAATAATAATAATAATAATAATAATAATAATAATAATAATAATAATAATAATAATAATAATAATAAATGCATAAGCCGACGATAGGGGTCCGTGGGGACGAACAAACCCGCGACACTGCTACGCATTCAAAGAAACACCAGCTACGTACACACTTACAGATTCCAGTCTCAAACTCACAAACTCTCAGAAGGGCCGTGCGGTTGAGTGCCGGTGGGCGCTAGCCGCGATCCGCGCCGCCTCGGTGCTCGCCGCGCCCGGTCTGACTCGCGGGTGAGGGGTTGATCACAATACAAAATGTGTACAATGATTTAAAAAAAAAAAAACTCTTGATTTTTTATTATTTTTGACTTTTTTGTTTTGATTTTTCTTATGTGTTTTCAAGGAAAATTTCTGTCACCTTTTGATAAATTTTGATCTTTTACCCCCATTTATTCTGAATTTTTCACAATTTTATTTCGGTTTTTTGTCCATTGTTTTTTTTTTTTACATTTTTCAGATTTTCTGTATCTTTTTTCTTTTTCTCTTTTATTATTTTGATTTTTAAAAATATTTTTGGGGGGTCCGTTCAATGATTTTTCGAAATGATACTCCCCTCCCTCCCCCCGGGCCGGCCGTGAGCCGGTGCTTTCCCGTCTGACTCGCGGACTTGCGGGCGCGCCGCGGCGCAGCCTGCTCTCTGTAGTACTGCTTGATGGTATCGACGTTGACGCGTGGGGCTGCTCAGCTTGCAGTTTTGCGCTAACTAGGGGACTCTAACGAGCCCGGCCGGCTCAGCCCAGCGCGGCGCGTGCTCTCCGATAGTTTATTTCGCTTCATTCGAACCGGAACCAAAGAAGAAAAGTATTGCTTCCTGAAAAATTGTTTCATCCTTAATGCCGGTTAGCTTACGCCAACGAAGTTCTCGGTCGCAGACCTGTCGGTCAGTCCGAGAACTTCGACGGCGTCAGCTTATCAGCGGGGCTGGGCCGACTGGTCAGTCAAATCACTTCTTTTCTTTAGCGTGTGCCCCCATGCCCCATGTCCGCGAAATTTTCCTATTTCCTCGCTGCACGCTCGCGCGGCGGGTGGTGTAGGTGGCGGGGGCGGGGCGGGGCGGGGCGGGGCGGGGCGGGGCGGGGCGGGGCGGGGCGGGGCGGGGCGGGGCGGGGCGGTAGCGGAGAGATAGCCTCCCTGATCGGGCCGGGCGCTCCCGGTGCGGGCGCGCGGGCGCCATGCCGTGGCATTCACTGTGGACCATGAGACCTTATACCGCGTCAAACACAAACGACATTCAGCAGCGGGAATGACTGACCAGGCAGTGACCGACCGCCGCCGGAGCCGAGTATCGATGACCGCCCCGATAGTGACTTTGTGTGTGTGTGTGTGTGTGTGTGTGTGTGTGCATGTGTGCGTGTGATAGTTGTGCAACCCGTTGCATTGTTGTGGTCATGTTAATGACCGTTGCGTGTTGCGGCGACCCAGTTGTTGTTGTGTTGAGGCGAGGGTGGAGGGCTGGAGACAGACACACAGTCACACACAGTTGTGTTGTGTTTGCCGTGCCGCCCTGGCGTTAGCAGCGCCACAGTAGCGGCGTGAGCCCTACAAGCTCTCAGACGACTTATTCCGAAGAGCGCTCTCGTCGCTCTGTCTCTCTCGTACCTATGCGGTGAAGCCCGCAGAGAGACAGGGGCGACGTAAGCGCTCTTCGGAATACGTCGGCTGGGGTGTCTATCTCTGCTCGAGCTTTGAGACGAACCGATATATGTTTCGTCACTTGGCGGGAGTGATTGCCGCGTAGCATACCATGTCCCGTGGGATCGCTGCTGCGGTGCGAATAACGTGTCTGGCGATAACCAATGGGGGCGCAGACTAATCTATCAAAGCACGTTGTCGTTCTGAAAATGGTCATCATCACTGGAAAAACAAAGGTAGGACTCAAAGGGGTTTAATGCCTTTACAAGGGCATTAAAAATTAGCACCCCTGCAAAGGCATTAAAACTGCCCAAAAGGTGTTAAATTTTAATGCCTTTGGACAATTTCGTGCCTTTGCAAAGGCATTAAAATTTCATGCCCCTAGAAAGGCATTAAGTCCTACCTTTGTTTTTCCAGTGATCGTAAATATATAGCCGAATATGACATTAAGTTTTAAAGCTAACAAATTAGTGACCATCGTTATATTCTGATGTTTGGAGTAGGAGTTAACGCCATTCTACGCTACATTCATTTTTAAAATATATTTCAAAACAAACTTCAAATACGTACTCCACATATTCCAGAATAGTTTCCAAACATTTTAATGGAATATAATTGGAATAATAATAATTTACCGTGGGAGCGTGACCACATCATGGTCACGCTGGAAACACAAGTGTTTGTGTGTGTGTGAATGTCGTACACTTGTGCGGGTGTGCGAGGATTCCATTCGCACAGCACACCCGAGGATATTCACACGTTAGCCTGGCGAAGTCTATACAAATGAATCCTCGCACTCCTACAAGTGTGCGACATTCACGCTCCTGCAGCAGTGTGTGCGGGCTCACGCGCGCGCCTCACGGGGGTCAGGTCAGGCTGCACTGATCGAGAGCCCCCCGGGCCGGGAGTTGGCTGCTTGCCTCACATCGGAACCAGTCCGCGTCGAGCAGAGCGCCGAGGGGGATGTGCGAGTGAGTCCAGGCCACCTTGGCCTTACCACCGGACAGCGGGGCGGGGCGGGGCGGGGCGGGGCGGGGCGGGGCGGGGCGGGGCGGGGCGGGGCGGGGCGGGGCGGGGCGGACTCCACCCACTCAGCCCATTCAAATCAATTAGTTAATCTGTCTCACTCGCTCGCACACAACAGGGCGCGCTGCGCGCTCCCGCCCGGCAGCCCAGCCTGGTCTCGCAATGCTAGCGCGTAATGGGTTCGTGTCTGGCCTGGCCTGGCCGCCGCAGCCACCGCCGCCTCTCCGCGCGCAAGGTGCAGATCACACATAGCCGCGCGTCATTCAGATCCGCCCGCTTTTCGCAAGAATTTTATTTTTTTCAGACGGTACTAATTTGTTTTGATTTGTTTCCTTTTCTACCGTTCAGCGTGTCTAATATTTCCATTCCCCTACCCCCCCCCCATATAAATCTTTTTATGTATTTCTCTTTTTGTTCACATTGATTCGTCTCTCTCTCTCTCTCTCTCTCTCTCTCTCTCTCTCTCTCTCTCTCTCTCTCTCTCTCTCTCTCTCTCTCTCTCTCTCTCTCTCTCTCTCTTTGATTGAGTATTGAAACCGGAACCTTGTTAAGAAAATCACGCCCGCTGCTTCTGTTTCCTCCTGTGCGCCCATTGGCTGATAGCGAAAGTGACGTCAGCGTCGACCAATCACTGTAAAAAATATCCTCGTAAATTTACGACAGTTTTTGTAATTTTGATACACAAAAAATGTCGTAAATTTACGACTGCCCATTCTTGCTCGTCGGTCAATTCCAAGTCGATAGGGAGTGCTTGTAAATTTACAATTTCAAATTGTAATTTTACGACTTTTATCGTGGAAAATTTTTCCGTAACCCTTACGATAGTATTTTTCTCAGTGATCACACGGCAAAAACGAGTCCTGGGTTTCCCAGGGGAATTTGCGCATTCCCAGGAGGTATCATCTTTCCCAGGGGATGTCCTGGGTTTTCCAGGCGAAACTCCTGGGAAAAACTACTTTTTTTTTTCCAGGACATTCACTGGGATTCCTAAACAGATCCGGCGGTCATGCGCCTTCTTCTTCTTCTTCTTCTTTTTCTTTTTCTTCCTCCTCTGTTCCCTGTTCCCCTCTGGCGGAATACCCTATTCAACAGAATCGACCCCCATGTGTGTGTGTGTGTGTGTGTGTGTGTGTGTGTGTGTGTGTGTGTGTGTGTGTGTGTGTGTGTGTGTGTGTGTGTGTGTGTGTGTGTGTGTGTGTTTGTTTGTGTGTGTTTGCTATGGTCACCGGTCACCGTCAACAGCGGGAGCAGCGTGCTGCGTACAAAACGGTACGGCACTGATACACGTCGGAACACACGAGAGAGAGAGAGAGAGAGAGAGAGAGAGAGAGAGAGAGAGAGAGAGAGAGAGAGAGAGAGAGCGCTCGCGCGTACACATACATTCACACACACCGCACCACCGCCGTTCGGTATAAATCGCCTCGTGTCGACTTAAGACCTAGAGTGCGAAATAATCACGTGATTAATACTTGTGCCGGCGGCCCGGGCCGACGGGGCCGCGCGGCGCTGCGATCGCTCTGATAGGCGCGGCGGCGCCGCCCGCCTGCCTGCCAGTCTTTTCAACGCTTGTGCGGGGCGGGGCGGGGCGGGGCGGGGCTGCATGAGCAGCGGGGCACACGAGCAGTAGTAGTAGTAATGGACTAATCCATCGGATATAGAGCTGTTGGGCTGGGCTGTGCGGTGCGCGGGTACACTCAGGCCGGAAAAGCGAAACGAAATGTCAGGGCCGCGCGCGGCCGCAGTGCAGAATGCACACTACTGCTCTCCACCTGTATGACGCGGGGATTTGCTGCGATTGTTGTTGTTGTTGCTGCTGCTGCTTCTGTTGTTGGTGTTGCGTGCTCGACCTTCCCTTTGAACAGACATAAAAGTCTTTGCAGGTAATTTATATCCATTTCTCTGCGCCGCGCGTATTCGAGATTCAGGGAAGAGCAGCGCGCGTCAGCGTCCAGGCGCGGTACCGCGCGGTACTCGGAACCGTCGCGCGCGGGAACCGCAAGTTTCTCTTCACACTGGAAAAACAAAGGTAGGACGAGAGGGGTTTTAATGCCTTTACCAAGGCATTAAAAATTAGCACCCCTGCAAAGGCGTTAAAACTGCCCAAAGGTGTTAAATTTTAATGCCTTTGGACAATTTCGTGCCTTTGCAAAGGCATTAAAATTTCACACCCCTAGAAAGGCATTAAGTCCTACCTTTGTTTTTCCAGTGCACGCGTAGAATCACTCGTGATTTTTCTTTTTAGCAGATGATACCTTTAAACACTTAACATAAAATTTAACTTGCAATTTGAAGGTGTCAGCTAGCTTTTACTCTCGAGTCCAGAAACTAATAATATAGCGCGGCGCTGGCCGGCTATGGCTGAATGTCTGTCTGACGCGCAGTCTGCGCGGAACAATGGCACCTCCTCCTCGCGCGCAGCGTGTAACACTAACAGCTCCTCCCTGCCAGCGACCGCTTCGGTCCGCCACGCCGCCGGCGGACCCCTCCCACCCCTTTCCCTCCCAACCCCGCAGGCACGCGGCGCGGCGCTGCTGGCGTCGTTCGTCGTTTACATCGTGTGCGTTCACACACAAATTGTCGCACCCCATAGCAATTTCTCGTGCGGTGCGGTATCATCTGCTATCAATACCAATCTTGATTGATATTTTTTAATAAAAATCTCTGTTTGCGAGCGTTTTTCTGAGAAACGAATGCGGGTCGCGCGTTTTATCCGGATCAGGAGGGCAGTGGAAGCATCCGCGCGTGATTATTCACGACCAGAGGGGGCAACAATTTTGGGAATCGTGTGTACCGGGTGTTTCTTTGAATGCTTAACAGTGTTGCGGGACTGCATACTCGCCAGCGCTACAGGGGCCATGGGCGCCTTACGGGCGAATGGGGTAGGCAAACCCGCAAGACTGTTACGCATTCAAAGAAACACCCGGTACACAAACCTGGGAATCATCTTCATGAAAATTAAGGAAAATCAATTAAAACCACTACAACAAAGCAGTTATAATTAGCCGAAATTAGTGTTTTGTGTCGCTATAGAAACAGTTAGAAATAAAAAGATATGAATGGGAATCATTGGAAATCAATCATTCTGGGAATCATGTGTACACATTAAAGGGGAGCGGTCGCCCCCTCGACGACCTACATATGGTTTGGGTTCGAGGGGGAAACAACTCTGAAATTTTTGCACACTTCGTGATTCAGAACAAATCAGAGAAATGTAAGGAAAGTAAGAAAAAATAAGAGAAATTTAAGGAAAGTAAGAAAAAATAAGAGAAATGAAGACAATTTCATAAAATATCAAAAAATTTCTTATGAAAATTCACAGAAATTCTCGAAAATTTAGAAAAAGTTCTAGCCACAACAAAAATCCAGTAAAAATTCACGAAAATTCACCAAATCTGTACACAAAAATCCTGAGTTGTTTCCGCCTCCTTTGGGTTTATAGATTATTGGCATTCATGCACCGCGTATACACCCCGGCTGCTGGGAGAAATCCATAAACTCCTTCATAACCCTAATCTCGTTTTATATTTTCTTTGGCAGGTACGTACAGCAGCAGCAGCAGCGGTCATGACTGACGGAGTCGTTAAGCGCAGAGCGCGCTGCCCTCCTCCCGGCTGCGGCCCAGTGCGCCTGGCTGGTGCCTGCAGCGCGGGTGGCGAACACCACAACAACCATACGAGCCAAGTCCCATAGGTAAGGTCCCGGCCCAGCCGGCGGAGGAGCAGGTCCCGGGCGGGGCGGGGCGGGGCGGGGCGGGGCGGGGCGGGGCGGGGCGGGGCGGGGCGGGGCGGGGCGGGGCAGACAGGTCGGCCCTACCTTGCCACGGGCGTGGGCGAGCCCTGGCCACGTCGAGGCGACCCCCGGCCCCGGCCCCGGCCCGGCCCCGGCCCGGCCCCACATTGGTTTGACAGCCGTCCAAGTCCAATGCGGCAGTGGTAGTGTGACTGGCCCCGGATGCACTGGAAATCCAAGTGTACGAATGTCGTACACTTGGAAGTGAGCGAATATCGTTCGCACACTTGGAAGTGTGTGAATGGATATTCGCTCACTTGGAAGTGTACGAATGGGTATTCGCTCACTTGGAAGTGTGCGAACAGATATTTACATACCTGGAAGTGTACGAATATATATTCGTACACCTGAGATAAGCAAGGTGAGATACCCGTTTCGCACACTTGGAAGTGTATGAATATCCATTCGCACACTTCCAAGTGAGCGAATAACCATTCGTTCACTTCCAAGTGAGCGAATATCCATTCACACACTTCCAAGTGTGCGAACGATATTCGCTCACTTCCAAGTGTACGACATTCATACACTTAGATTTCCAGTGTGCGGAGACCGCCGCCGCGCCCGGGCCGCGCCCTGCTGCTGCAGTTGCCACAGTCTCTGCTGAGTGTCTGACAATAATCTTGAAACCTGAACTATACCAGGTGGCTGATGAGCCCCGGGCACTTTCTGTACTATGCAACCCGCCCGCACCGCTCCATCCGGGACTGCATACCCATCAGGCGCCGGGCGGGACCGGCGTCAAGCGCGGACGCCCCGCTCCGCCACTGTTGTTGCACTGCTGAGCACTGCTGAGCGCTGCTGAGCGCTGCTGAGCACTGCTGAGCCGGCCCGGCCGGGGCTCCGCGAGGCGGGAGCACCAGCATGTAACCGCGCCGCCGCCCCGACCCGCAATGCTGACTGATTTTGAAGATCGCTCTCGCTCCTCCGTCCTCGTCGCACTCATAGGGTCCTGCCACCCCCAACATAGGGCAGCACCATGGGTGCGACAAAGACGGAGGTAGCAGAACTAAAGCGGCGGGGGCGAGGATCCGTGAGAAACGCGGAGGCGGCGCGGCGTGCCGTGCGGGGGCCGTCGTGCACTTGTGCCCCTGCCTTGTCGGGGGGACGCACATTCCTTGCATTTAAAAAGGGAGAGGGGGGAGGGGGGCTGCGGGTCAAGGCGAGGTGGAGCGGCGTGGCCGGGAGTGCTCGCTGCACCGCCCGGGAATCACCTTGTCTGATTCATTGCGAGGTGCAGGCGGTGCAGGCGGTGCAGGCGGTGCAGGCGGTGCAGGCTGAGCAGCAGGCTGGCAGGCGCGGCGGACGAGAGGTCGACGCGGTCGTACAGGACACGGTCGAGCAGGCAGGGGGCGGGGCACGCTGCCCGGCGCGCCAAACGGTGGCGCTCCTCTGATGTCTCATTATAAAATCAGTAGGGGCTGCCCTGCCCTGCCGTCTATTTGAGATAAGATGACGACCTGGCCGCCGCCGCTGCCGCCGCTCCCGGCGGTGCTGCTGCCGTGCCGCGGCGACGACGGCGGCGGCGGCGTGTCCAAGATGGCGATCTCGACGGGCAGTTACTCGTCATGGCGAGAGCACGTCCCGCGCACACCTGTTAGGAGTAGCTGCACCCTGAGGGAACTCTTTCCCTCCCTCTTTCTATCTCTCTCTCCCTCCCTCCCTCTCTCTCTCCCTCGCACGCTCTCTCTCCCTCTTTGGACCAGCACGCCAGGATCCCATCGCTCCGCCCCGCCGTGCCGCAGAATGAGCTGCAAACGACGCTGCTCGGTGGAGATGTCGTGCGCCGTCCGGGCCGCCGCGCTGACCGAACGTGACCACGCCGTCGAGCACCTGGACGACCTGGGCGGGGAGGAGGAGGAGGAGGAGGAGGAGGAGGATGAGGGCGGCCGCAGCGGCGTGCGCGGGGCGGAAGCTGTCGTCGGCGCCCTGTTGCGGTCCGGTGGTGGGCCGCCCGCCCCGTCCTGCCGACTGATGCAGAAGAGTAACGCTCTCCTCGCTATCTCTGCCTCTCTTGCACTCACATGTTGCGCTGCATATGTGCGAGAGAGATAGAGCGCTCCTCTGAATCACAGTCTGCTGGCGCCGCCGCCTGCTCCTCGCTGGCGTCCTGCCGACTGATTCAGAAGAGCGCTCTCCTCGCTCCGTCTCTCTCGCACCTTTGCGGCGCGAACCATGAGTGCGAGAGAGACAGAGCCAGGAGAGCGCTATCAGTCTACTGACTCCCTCGCTCTGCTATCCTTCCTCACCCGCCAAATTCGTACGCAAGAAGTGCGCGCTCGGGCGTGGCGTGGCGGGGTGGGGCGTGGCGGGGTGGGGCGGGGCGGGTGCGCGGCCGGGCGGGGGTGGCCCAATTAGGATTATAAGCGGGCGTGCAGCGCAGTGCTGTACGCAGCCCCCCTGCCCGTGCTAACGAGGTGCTAGGCGCGCTGCCCGCCTCGCCCCGCCCCGCCCCGCCCCGCCCCGCCCCGCCCCGCCCCCTCCGTGTTTTGTGTTTGTGTTCTCTGCAATGGCAATATGAACCCGTCTTACATCACACCCACCGCTGCCCGTTTGACCTGGAAGCATCAAGTGTCCGCGATCACATAAGAGGCCAGCAGGCGGGTGATAATGGCTTCGCTCCCCGCACATTGCATCATGAACCCGTAGAAAATATGGTGTGCGTTTCATTTTTTTTACGAGTGTTTTGCGAACGGTGCTTGCACTATTTTTACTCCTATACTACGTGAGGTATCGTAGTCGTAGTACCTGTGAAAGTCCGGCTGTCCGACGAAATTTAAGTCAAATCTTTGATAATGTTGGATTTTTTTTTTTTTTTTTTTTTTGGACGGATCACTTTATATCCCAGGGTAATTCCTGGTAATTTGACTGACACCGAAAAATTCTGTCCTCCCCTCCCACCATCCCAGCCGTCTCCCTCGAAGCTGTGCTGCGCCAATGGCACGCGGTGTCTCTCGCAGCCTGTGGTTTGCGTATATGCGCGTAACGTCCTCACACGACCTGGTAACGTGTCTAGGAGAAACCAAATTTCATTTTAAAATTAACTTTGTCGTCCGCGCTCTCTTTATGGTCGAGAGCCAACAGATTAACTCAAGTAGCAAGTTCCAGGTGGCTGACGGACCCCGGGCGCTTTTTGTACTATGCAACCCGCCCGCACCGCTCCATCCGGGACTGCATACCCATCAGGCGCTGGGGACCGGCTCCAGGCGCGGACGCTCCGCTCCGCCACTGTTGTTTGCGGCCAATAACGCCGCGAAAGGGCCCTCTCGCGCGGTCTACGGTAGGGCGTTACAGGGGGGAGGTTCGCGGTTTCGCGAGGGTAAACCGCGAGTCCGCCAGGAAAGCTCGGGGTCCGCGCGTCCTGCCGCGAGGGAATCTCGCGTACCGCGGATCGTCCGCGGGTCCTTCGCGGACTGCGAGCTCCCCGCGAGAAGGATTCGCGCGGTACGCGAGATACCCCCACGGAGGGACCCGTGAACCGCGACCTTTCACCGCGGACTCGCGGGTTACTCCCGCGAAACCGCGAACCTCCCCCCTGTAACGCCCTAACGTAGACCCCGCGAACCGCGAGAGGGCCCTTTCGGGGCGTTGGCTGCAACAACAGAGGCGGACAGTGTTGCCAGAAAGTTAGGCAAAAATCCCGGCAAATACACCTGTGCGTAACGGGACTGTATCTCCGCCTGCCTACTAGGCAACATCTGTGCGCGAGTGCAGGGGAGTTGCCTAGTTGGCAGGCGGAGATACAGTCCCGTTACGCACAGGTGTATCGGGCGGGATTTTTGCCTAACTTTCTGGCAACACTGGAGGCGGAGCGGAGCGTCCGCGCCTGAAGCCGTTATCACCGCCTGATGGGTATGCAGTCCCGGATGGAGCGGTGCGGGCGGGTTGCATAGTACAAAAAGCGCCCGGGGTCCGTCAGCCACCTGGAACTTAACTTTAACAGGCTTTTCCGACGCGCCTGGCTTCCGGTACAGGTCCGTCAGCAATGTCTATATGTACTGCGAATAGGGTATTTCACTTCATTCAAACCGGATCCAAAGGAGAAGAGTATTGCTACCTGAGTAATTGTTTCCTTCTAGACGCCGATTGGCCGGCGCCGACCAAGTTCTCGGGCACGCCGCGTCACTATGTGGCGATCGCCGACCTGGCGGTTGGCCCGAGAACTTGGACGGCGTCAGCCAATCAGCGCCAAGGAGGGGAGACAATTCAGGGAGCAATACTTTTCTTCTTTGGATCCGGTTGAAATCGAGAGGAATTTCCTATTATTACCTGGATCGCTAACCTTGCTCGTGCTATGGCATGTCTGCGTTCTTTCGACGGAATTTGCCAATCCGTTCGGTCTGTGCGGCGTCATAATCTTCTTCTTCTTCTTTCCCGAGTGACATCGACTCTTGTGTGTCGAGTTGACTGAGGTAAAGAGGCCTCGCCCCGTGCCGCTGTGCTCGGCTGCGACTCTCACCGGTCCGACCCGGCTGTCGCGTCGCGTCCCAACGTATCGAGCGTCGCCATCACCGCCCCGCCCCGCCCCGCCACGCCCCGCCACGCCCCGCCACGCCCCGCCACGCCCCGCCGACAACCCGTTGCGTTTCCGGCTGAGCGTGCCGCGTTTCGTGGGTGGCGAGCAAGTTGAAGGAGGTGCAAACGGCGTAGTCATTTCGTGTCTCCGCGCTGCGCCGCGCTGGCCCAGTCAGCCAGCCGTCTGATTCAGAAGATCGCTCGCTCTCGCAACACCACCCCTTCCTTCCTTGTCGCACCCGCGGCGGTGACCTATGTCGGGGATGGCTGGGCCGCATGAGTGCGACAAGGACAGAGGCCTGTGGTCTGGCCCGGCCCCCCTGCGGGGCCTCGGCCGCGACGCCGCCCCGCGACGCCCCGCGACGCCTACCTCTCTCACGGGGACGACGCCGACGCTCGCGCGTCCTGGCCGCATAACGTGGCAAAGATGAGCTAGTTCGACGACCGGAGTGCGCGGCTGCCGAATTACTCGCGGTTTTTCTGAAATGGGAAACTCAAGGGGGAAATGACTATGATATTTTAGTACACCTCGCAATTCAAGAAAAAAAAAATTCAGAAAAATTTAGTTAAAAAAAAAAAAAGGAAAATTCACCAAAATATCACTTAAATAACTCCAAAAGTTCACAAACATCAAAATTTGTGGGTGATCTCTATAACCTCTATAATGTACGTGATAGTTGATGAAGTAATTTTTTTTTATAAAGTGACGTTTTTTCTTTTTTTTTTTTTTTTAAATGGCACATTGATGTTGCCGATTTTTTGTTTCCTTTTTCCTTTGCACTTCCACCGTTTGGAAGTTAAATTAATTTGTAGCCGCCGTCCGAATCAAATGCGCCGCCGCCTTAGACGACGACAGCAGGATACCACGTGACCCCTGCCCTGCCCCCGCCCCGCCGGCTCAGCCTGACCTCTCGATGCCCAATTAAAAGGGGCCTTGCGCGCTTTGCGATTCGGAACGTCGCCGCCTCGCCGGGCCGGGCCGGGCCGGGCCAGCCGAGTGACTCCGAAGATCGCTTTCATACCCCTGTGCTCGTCGCACTCATGGAGCACTACCATGGCCAGCGCACGGCACCGCTGTGGGTGCAACAAGGACGGAGGGATGAGAGCGATCTTCTGAATCAGTCGGCAGCCCCGCCGCCAGCTGTCACTCCAGTAAGGTTCCTTACCCTTTTCTCCTTTCACTCACTGTGGTGAGAGAGACACTCATACGCACGTACTGGGGTGAGAAAAAAAGAGAGGCAGATTGATATTTGTGGTGGTTGGCACGGCGCGTCCGTTTGTGTGTGTCTGTGTGTGTGTGTGTGTGAGAGAGAGAGAGAGAGAGTGTGTCGCCCCCGCGTGTGCTTGCATATGTGCGCTTCGCGAGGGGCTTTTGAGCGGCAAATGACATAGCAGATCGGCAGAGCGGTTGGGTGACTGGAAGAGAGAGAGAGAGAGAGAGAGAGAGAGAGAGAGAGAGAGAGAGAGAGAGAGAGAGAGAAGGAGAGAGAGAGAGAGGGGGGGGGGAGCTTCCAGCGGCACAACACATCAGAAAGCACTCCCAGTCAGTGGTGTATAGTTCTCCTGTGTTGTGCGCTATGTATTTCCGCCAAACTTAAACCGGAACGTTGTGAAGAAAATTACTCCCGCTACTTCTGTTTCCTCCTGTCCACTCATTGGCTGACGGCGAAAGTGACATCAGCGTGGACCAATCAGATTTCGGGAGGAAACAGAACCGGCGGTCATGCTCTTCTTCTTTAGGTTCCTGGTTCCCTCTAGCGGATCACGATCACCCTATTGAATAGGGCCTATTCGTCAGTAGTGAATGTTGGTGGTTCATAGTACAGGAAGGATAGATGAAATTTAGAGTGGGATGTTTCCATGCAAATTACTGCATAGTTTTAAAACATACTCTGCAAAAGAAGATGAAAGATGTCTCATCACTTCAAAGAAAGATTTTGACACAAAAATAATGCTCTCTTCTAAGGTCAATTTTCGATTTTCTCGTTTCATTAGGACGGTGGCTCAAAATTGTAATTAAATTTAAGACATGATTATGAAATCTCTTAAACTTGGTTAGTTCCTCAACGTAACTTTGACTATATCAAAAGAGAAGAAAAATCTCGCTAATTTTAGTCGATAAGCCTATCGACTCCGCGTCGTGGAAAACTTTTTTTTTTTCTGACTTCGATTCAATTTTGCAGTGCGCTGTTTCCGCTATATCCTTTTAACTTTTCTTTCCGCGCGCCGCCTGTCGAGCGTCGGCGTTGCTGCTGCGGCCGCTTTGGCCGCGAGAGGCCGCACCTGTCGCCGGGCATTGTCTGCCGGGCCGGGCCGGGCCGGGCTCGTTCGAGCGGCCGCTAATTACCGGATTGTCCGTGGCCGCGGGGGGGCGCTAGCTGCATAGGTCGCGCACACCAGCTGCCCGCCCCGCCCCGCCCCGCCGTCTCACTCACATGATCGCTCTGCTGTCCTTGTCGCACCACCGGCGGACGGTAGGACCACGTGTGCGTGCGACAAGGACGGAGGTGCGCGGGAGGGTTCCCCGGCCGGCCGGCTGCCCTGCCCAGGCCCTGCCCAGGCCCTGCCCCGGACGGCGGCGATTGACACCTGCTCGTCATGTCTGTATAGTCCTGCTGCTCGGATAGGCTCGGACCTCGGCGGGCGGCTCACGTTCAGGATTAATGGTTCCGAGCGCGCATGCGCGCCGCTGCGGTCTCATTCCGAACATCGCGCGCGCTCCCGTGCCTATCGGTCCTTGTCGCACCTATGGCGGTGCCTCCATGTTGGGGATGGCAGGGCCCCGTGAGTGCGACAGGGACGGAGAAGCGAGAGCGATCTTCGGAATGAGACGGCTGACGACGGGATGCGAGGTTATGGACGCCCCGCGGAGAGTGGAGGGGGGGGGGGGGGGGGGGGGGGGGCGTAGCAAAGAGGGACTTACAGCAGGGGCGGCCAACCCGCAAGTGCGAGAACACTCAACCAAAACGCCTTAAAATGAACAGACACGCACAATAACAAAAGGAGGGAAAAAAACAAACATGAATTTAAAATTACACGCAAAGTGTGCACAGAAAGGAGCGGCAGCCCTGTTCGGGTTTGAAATAGGAAAATATAGATTTCGCGCGCTAAATTTAAAAGATGTCCATTAAAAAGAATTATCTCTCTACGGTCATCCTAAGCAGCGGCGATCGGCAGCCATCAGTTGACGCGACCGCTGCGCGCGCCTCTTATGCCAATGTGTGGCCCGGGCAATTAGAAAGTCGCTTACAATCAGCGAGCAATAAAATGTAATTTGCGAGACGTTATTCCCCCTGTCTCGGCTCGCCCCGGGCCCCGTGATTTACGCATATGGGATGTTTACTGCTGTGAACTCTAACCCCGGCCGGGCCGGGCCGGGCCGGCGAGCGCACTTGGCCCGGGCCGGCGCGCGGTCAGCAGCAGGCTGAGATGACTCTCGCGCCTCCGTCCTTGTCGCACCTATGGCGGTGCCCGGTGCCCTATGTGCGGGATGGCGGGGTCGCGCATGAGTGCGACAAGGACGGAGGCGCGAGAGCAGCGATCTTCGGAGTCAGCCTGCAGGCTCCGTCCGGCTCGGCCCGGCCCGGGCCCATTCGGCTGCTTGCTAACCAAATTAAACCAGCCACAAAAACAATTTGCTTTCACCGGGAGCCGTGCGGGGCGCGGGGCTGTGTGGGGCGAGGGTGCGGGGCCCCTATTAGGTCCGCGGAGCTAGTAACAGGTGCCCCGCCGACAAGTGGCCCCGCCCCGCCCCGCCCCGCCCCGCCCCGCCCCGCCCCGCCCCGCCCCGCCCCGCCCCGCCCCGCCCCGCGCCCGTAATGCGATGATGAGCTCAGGCTGGGCCGCTTAATTGAGTGATCCGAAATAAAATGACCGCGAGAAATGATGTCTGTAAGACGCGCGCGCGGATGCACCGGTACACTTGAAAGCCAAGTGTGTGAATGTCACTCACTTCTAGGTATGCGAATGCCCATTCGTGTTCGTGCACTTGGAGGCCAAAAGTGAGTGAATTTCCAAGGAAAATTCACACCTTTACTCCCTCAAGTGTACGAATGGGCATTCGCACACATTCAAGTGTGCGACACTCACAACACTTGTGTTTCCAGTGTAAGAAGATGCTTCATCTGCGTCCCGAAGCGCAATGCTGCTGGACCGAGGAACAGACCATTTCACCCGAGCGCTTATCGATATCTCGAAGAACAAGAATACCGCGGAAGTCACGCAAGCCAGCACTTTTTTGACTTGTATTTTGGCGGAAAGTAAACCGTTTTGTACGTTCGAAGACATACGATTCGGCTTATTTGAGGACGAGGAACGCGATTCTGGATTGTTAATTTAGCGAGTCTAGTTTACTACCGCTGGTGGCGTGATATACGGTATTTTTGTGTTTCGAGATATCGATACGCGCTCGGGAGAAATGGTCTATTCGGTCAGATTTGGCAAGCCACGTGAAAGTGTGCTACCAGAACCTTGAGAGTCTTATTCAACCTCGAGTACTGATATCAGTTTTGATTAGTTTTCATGCGGAAAGCGGGACAAACGTTTCGAAGTTCCCTGATCAGAACATTGTTTGAAACAATGTAGTGTACATAGCTAAATGAAGCAAACCGTTCTCTGGGTGTAAGCCAGCCAGGGGCTTGGTGCCGAGCGAGGTGCGACAACATTGTGTAAAACAGCCGATAGTCTGCGCACCCAGTCAGTCCCGCGGCCTGCGTCACCACCAGCCGAGAGAACCAGCCGCAGCCGCCGCCGCCGCTGCAGCAGCCAGGAGAAGACCTTCTATAGCTAGGACTCCTTCGGTTTTAAAAAAACATAACAAAAAAAGTGTACACCTTAAAGCAAAACCAGTCAAAAAATCAGAAAAAAAAAATCAGAAAAAATCGAGAGAAAAAAACAGAAAATAATCAAGAAGAAATTAGGTTAAAAAATCAAGAAAAATCAAGGAAAAAATCAGAAAATAATCAAGAAGAAAGTATTTTTAAAAAAATCAAGAAAAAATAAGGGAAAAAAATCAAGAAAACTATCAAGAAAACAACACTGAAAATAAGGAAAAAATCACTAAAAACTTGAAAAGTCAGAAAGATCGGTGTACGCTTGAATTTATAGTGAAGCAGGACCACTCGCCTCCGCCTTCTACTCCACAAATCAAACGCACTTTCGAGGCGTTTTAGTCAGAGCTTATTACCGTGAGAATGGTGCATTTGGCGGCGTGCCCGGCAGCGCGCCAGTCTCGCATGATGGATCAGTGAGGAAACTGTATTGGCCGCTCCGCGCCGATCGGAATGCAGTTCTGCTATGCGACACTGCGGGCGAGGCCACGGCGGCCACCTCCAAACACTAACGAGGGAGAGGGAGAGGGAGAGAGAGAGAGAGAGAGAGAGAGAGAGAGAGAGAGAGAGAGAGAGAGAGGTGGACTGCAGCACTTGCAGAATGAGCCTGATAGAGGCCCTCGATAGAGGTGGTGGGCAGGTGGGCCTCGCCCTGCCCTGCCCCGCCCCGCCCCGCCCCGCCCCGCCCCGCCCCGCCCCGCCCCGCCCCGCCCCGCCCCGCCCCGCCCCGCCCCACGGGAAGCGCGCAGCGCCGCATTGGCAAGGCAAAGATTGCGAGGAAGAGGATAAGCCCTGCCGACTGATTCAGAAGATCGCTCTCATCTTCCCGTCCTTATGTTGCACCTTCAGCGGTGCCCTAGGCCTGCCATGGTTAGTGCTCCATGAGTACGACGAGGACGGAGGTATGAAATCGCTCGGCGGCGGCGGCGGCAGTCCCAGGGAGAGGAGCTGGTGCCGGAGTGAGAGAGAGATGTTGTTTATTGGCTGGGATTGACTCGGCGGCTGGCGCCGTGCGCAGGCTGGCACGCGCGGCGGGTGGGCGGGGCTCGGGGCGGCCCGCGGAGAGGACGAGGTGGACGATGGACGAGGACCACCGCCGCACCACGGCGTCAACGTCAAGGGAGCCCCGCCAGCCTGCCTGCCTGCCTGCCTGCCTGCCTGCCTACCTGTGCTGTCAACTTCACCGCACGCGAGGGGCACAACCATGCGTGCGCGACCATAAGCACACTGCGCGCAGAAATCCAAAGTGCGAGAATGTCGTATCGTTATTCGCGTCGCGAGGTGATTTAACCTTTTTATTTCTCACACTTGCAGATGAGCTATAGGGTATTTTACTCAAACTTCGGGACCGGAAGTAAGAACTAAAATGGAGACATGAAATCGGAAACAGATGCTGGCTGGGTCTTGCCGCGGCGGTATGAGAGATTTACGATCGACTGTTTGTTTATCCATTTTACTTCTTACTTCCGGTCCCGGGTTAAAATAATTATTTCGCGCGTCTGTTCACGCACTACAGCAAGTCGCAGTAATTTTGCATATCTTACAGCTGCGTTCGAGCTTAGGCTCGAGATACTTTGGGGTCGTGCGGTTAGAGGCAAAGTTTTTTCGAAAACGGGCCTTTATGAATAATGGTTCGAGGAGCTACTCACGCGAATTTCGTAAAAGAGGTATGTGAAACGGAAATGAAGCTACCTTGTGGGACATCACCACAGACTGTCGCGTCGGGTGACATAATCTGGCGCTGTGGGACTCCCCGGCGCGCGGCCGGTGGGCTAATGGAGCCCCGCGCGCCCCGCGTGTCGGACAACACTCGCCGGATCATCCTGGGTGGCGCGAGTGTGCGGTCCGGGAGAGAGAGAGAGAGAGAGAGAGAGAGGTGGCGGCGACCGGTCGCACCTGTCGCCCAATAAGATCCTCGGCCCGGTCGACATAAATACGGCACCTTCAGCGGCGAGGCGGACGCGGCGCGGGGGGCGGAGGGACATATATCTCGACAACGAATTCCGAAGAAGATGTTGCTGGCCGGTGTCGGGTGACGGACCGCGCGACACGTAGATGGAACAGGTTGGAGGAGTAAAGGCCGGGGCACCTCGGTGGTGGCCGGCAGGCAGGCTGCTATGCTCGCCAGTTTCTGCACCAGTTGACTGGCAGTGACCCTTCCATCTTTCTTCCTTATGTCTCTCTCTCTCTCTCTCACACACACACACACACGCGTGGGCGCATTCCTCAAGTGACGCCTGCAGCATGCAGCCATTCAGATAAAAAAAAAATATTGCGGAAACTACTTGCATATTGTCCATGTTTCGACTTTTCCTGATCGATTCATGTTTTAATTTTTCGCGAGGGGGCGACACTCCCCTAAAATGTGGACACATGATTCCCGGAATGATTGATTCCCGACTATTTCCATCCATATCTTTTCCTTTTCTAATTGGTTTCTAGCGACATGAAACGCTCATTTCGGCTAATTATAACTGTTTCCAGGTGTTTCCTGCTTTGTTTTAGTGTTTTTTTTTGTTTTTTTTATTATTGATTTTCCTTAAGTTTTATGATGATGATTCCCAGGCTTGTGTGGACACATGATTCCCAAAATTGACTCCCCCTCTATTTTGTGTGTGGGTCAAACAGTACAGCGACAGTCCTTGTTGGGAAAAAGGCCTGCAAAGCGACGCGCGCCCCTCCATTAGCTTTATGCGGCTCCATGCCTGCAGGCGAAATCGTCGCGACAAGGACGGCTGAATCAAAACGCGCGCACAATTCAAAAAGGGGTTCCTGGAAATAGAGACGGACTGCCCGCGGGGGCGTGTGCGCGCGTGTGCGTGTCATAGCGTGTGAGCTCTTCGCGCAGGTGGTGCGCCGGCTGGTGGTCAGGTCCCAGGCGGTGCCGTGGCACATGACGGGGTCCTTGTGGTGGTGGCTGTGTTTGCACGGGCTCTACGGAGGGCTCTGCCCGCGCCTGATAACGCACAACGCCCGGGTCTGTGGATCTGATCGTATTTGATATGTGTGTCCGCCCTGGCCTCGCCCGGCCCCGGCCCCGGCCCCGGCCCCGGCCCGCTCGCGGCCGTCTGCAGGTGTTTGGCCACCGCCCGGCCTCGCCCGGCCTCGTCCGGCCTCGCCCCGTAGCGCGCTCCACAGGTAGGTGAGGTTAGGTTATCTTATTGACCCGGAGACGACGGCCCGGCCTGCCGTCTGATTCCGAAGCTCGCTCTCGAACATCCGTCCTTGTCGCACCCGTGGCGGTGACCAATGTTGGGGATGGCAGGGCCACACGAGTGCGACAAGGACGGAGGCGCGGGGGGCGATCTTCGGAATCAGACGGCTGGCGGCCGTCAATAGGGGGCGCTCATGTGTCTGGAGCTGAGGAGATCCCAGCTCGCCGCAGCCCGGCGCAGCCCTGACCCAAACACAGGACAGGCACTGTGTGTGTGTGCCTTGTGGCCGGGCTGAGCGCGGGGGCCCAGGTGACGGGATAAAAAAAATAGTTTAGCTGTGCCATCTAACGTAATTTGCGGTAACTGCGAGGGGGAAACAATTCTGAAATTTTTGTGCACCTCGTAATTTATGATAATTCAGAAAAATTAATAAAAATTCCACCAGTAAAGAGTGTTGATTTAATCAATTAAGCAAGACAAACGTTAGTTGGCACAACTTGACACTTTCCTTTTCCTTAGGCTGCCTTATAATGGCAACGAGCCGTATACGAAAATAACGAAGCGGGAACAACTCTGAATTTTGGTGGTCAAATGTCTTGAATTTTAAGAAGTAATACAGTAATTGAATTAAAAGACGCTGCCGAAAAGACGCAACCGAATTCGGTTTGGGGGGTTTGGTCCAGCGCGTCTGTGCGAGCGCGCACTCTCTGAACTATTCGTCGTCATCGATTCAAGCACCAGTGTTGCCAGAAAGTTAGGCGAAAATCCGCGCTATAGACCTGTGCGTAACGGGACTGTATCTCCGCCTGCCTACTAGGCAACATCTGTGCACGAGTGCAGGGGGTTGCCTAGTAGTGAGGCGGAGATGCCGCCACATGCACACAGGTGTATTGCGCAGTTTTTCGCCTAACTTTTCTGACAGCACTGTCAAGCACGACGACGGACTCAATTTCGATATTTGTACAAATTTAATTTATTTGAAAAGAAGGGCCCGAATCAAGGGAATTTTCTTTAAAAAGTTAAGTTGCGGGACACCTTGCTCCAGTGTGCACTGCTCCCAGGGTGCGAGGGACCCTGGAGTGACAGACGTCCTTTTTGTTGTGAGTGAAAGCGATAGAGGGAAGATGGCCGAGAGGTAAAACAAAAAGTAAAGGAAAGAGAGGGCTGAGGCACCGTAAAGCGGCCGTGAAACAAAGTTGTAAAAGCAAAGCAATGAATCATCTCCGACGGGCTGGCCCAAACTGAGTAAAACACGGGCCTCAAACTTTTTAAATGAAATATGCGAAAATGCTCGCCTTTTAATGAACAGTACTTTGAGCACACAAACCGCTCAGAGGCTCCGCGCTGATTGGCCCGGTTGGCGAGATGTGAAGAGAGAGAGAGAGAGAGAGACAGAGAGAGAGAGAGAATTTTTTCAGCATGAAGCTCGGCGCCCTCTCAATTTTTGTCGATTTTTTTTTTTTTTGTTCTGTGCAGAGCGAAATAACGGGAGGACATATAGAAACACCCGAGCGATCGTGGACGAGCAGCTCAGATGGAACAGGTAAATTAATTACGTTCATCAATACTACTTGCCACTCTGGGAAATGCTGCTGCTCAGCGATTTTTCGTATAGGCGGCGTTATTGACGATCCGACTACCGACATTTAGTGTGGCAGATAAAATTGATATAGTTTGGTTCTCACAAATATTTTTTAGAGTTTTTATATCTATTTGAATTTTACTCTTATTTTATAGTTTGTGTTAATTCTTTGGGACCGTGATTTACATCCAAAAATGACAAGTTGCACCAACTAGCGCGTGTTTGACTCAGGAACAACCGTGAAGTCATGGTCGGTACAACAATACGACACCTGAAACTGAAAGGCATGCAGTTCAGCCGCGCGTTTGCATATCGACGCAGTAACGTCTCGCGTAAGTCTCGCGTTTGGATATCCACGTACAAGTTCCAATGTCTTCAGCAAAGAACTGCGTGGATAGAGGATATCCCAACGCGCGGCTGAATTTCGTGCCTTTTGGTTTCAGGTGTCGAATTACAAGGTTCTGGTCACCAAAGCTTTCGGTCATTACAGCGGTTTCATTGCTGTTATGGGTAACTGTAATTTTTGTGGTTGTCCCTGAGAGCAGGGAAACGAGCGAGTGCAGAGGCTCGCATGCGTCCGAAAACGAGAGGTGAGAGTGAGAGGGAGCTATATGTTTCAGCTCGATCGTCTCACTCTCACCTGTTGCTTTTCGGACGCATATATATACGAGCCTCTGCGCTTGCTCGTTTCCCTGCTCTGTTGTACCTGAGCCAACCATTTCGATGGTTAACACAGGTTTTCATCATCCTAGGTGTTCATATTTTTTTTATTACTTGTTACCTATTGACTTGCGCCGCTTTTTGGATGAATTCGACCTAAACAGCGGGCAGTGCTGTCAGAAAAGTTAGGCAAAAAACCGCGCAACACACCTGTGTGCATGTGGCGGTATCTCCGCCTGCCTTCTAGGCAACTCCCCTGCAATCGTGCACAGATGTTGCCTAGTAGGCAGGCCGAGATACAGTCCCGTTACGCACAGGTGTATCGGGCGGGATTTTTGCCCAAACTTTCTGGCAACACTGACATCGGGAACCTTGCGGCGGGAACAGCAAGCAAACTCCTCGACGCCCGGCGTCACGCCGGGTCGCGTCTGTCGTGCGAATAATACCACCACCGCGCGAGCGTGCGCGCCGCCGCGCGCATCCTGCGAATAGTCGGTCGAGGCGTGGCGTGGCGGGGCGGGCCTAGCCGCCCTGCCGTGCCGCGCCATGCGTTATGCGCACTAGATAGCGATCGCGCCTGATGTCGCTCGCCGCTGCTGCCGCGCGCCGTGCTGCTGGACGTCGTGACCCACCCGACCACGACCGAACAACAACAACGGTCATCCCAGGGCTCCGCAGGGCTCGCCTAGCCTCCTCGGCCCGGACCGGCCCCGTGATTACAAAGTGTACCGGAGAAGTCAGCAGGGCGCCAAGTGAACGTGTGTGTGTGTGTGTGTGTGTGTGTGTGTGTGTGAACGCGCGTGACGGTGCCGTGCGGGGCGCTCGATGAAAATCTGTGACGTTCTTAATGACGAGCAGTCGCCGCGCGCGCGCACTCTCTCTCTCTCTCTCACACTCACACGCACACTATGTCACGAGAAGGGTACCACTCAATTTTGGTGTACAAATTTTGGGAAGTTTTTGTGAATTTTCGCGAAGTTTTGGGAATTTTTACTTCAGTTTAACCTAATTTGGGGGGAATTTCTCTGAATTTTTCTACCATTTCCCTGAATTTTTCTGAATTTTTCTTAAAATTTGTGATTTTTTAAAAGTTTCTCCGAATTTTAGTGATTCTTTTTCTGAATTTTCCTGGTACAAAAATTTAAGAGTGGTTTTCCCATCGCTATATGTCGCCGGGTCCCGTCATTCGTCATTCCACCGAGCGGATCTAGTTTTTCGTGCTGCCGTCTGATTCCGAAGATCGCTCTCGTCCCTCCGTCGCCTTGTCGCGCCTATGGCGGTCCCCTATGCTGGAAATGGCAGGGCCCTATCAGTACGACAAGGAGGGAGGCGAGAGAGCGATCTTCTGAATCCAACGGCTGTCAGTGTTGCCACAAAGTTGGGGCAAAAATCCCGCCTTATACACCTGTGCGTAACGGGACTGTATCTCCGCCTGCCTACTAGGCAACTCCCCTGCACTCGTGCACGCATGTTGCCTAGTATGCAGGCGGAGATACAGTCCGCCCGGTACGATCAGGTGTATCGGGATTTTTTTTTGCCTAACTTTCTGGCTCACTGACAGCCGTCCGCGTCGTGGGTGCGCGCGGGGAGCGCGGATGCCCGCAGTGACATAACGTTTTAGCAGACAACAGTGCCTTTTCCCTCCAGGGCCCGCGGGGCACAGCGGCGGCGCGGCCACCCTCTGCCGACTGATCCAGAACATCGCTCCCATGTCTCTCTGTCCTTGTCGCACTTACGAAGGGGATGGGGCTGCTCCGTGAGTGCGACAAGGACGGCGGCATGAGAGCGCTGTTCTGAGTCAGTCGGCTGCTCCCAGCCTGGCTTGGCCTGGGCCGGACTCGGCCGGGAGGGTGATGTGTTTACCTCAGATATGATCGCCGGCCGGCCGGCCGGCCAGGTCGTGCCTTCGTGACGCTGCCTTTGCAGGAAAGTAGCGGATCCATCGCCACCCTCCGCCAACACGGCACGGCGGCTGCTGCTGCTGCTGCTCCTAGTGCTGTTCCTGCTCCTCCTGCTCCAGCACTCCGTCTCGCTTCCTCCCGCGCTCCGGGATGAAGCCCCAAACAATCTCTCTTGCTCTCTCTCTCTCTCTCTCTCCCTCTCTGTTCCTCTCTCGCTGCGTGAGCCAGTTAGTCGGCTCGCGGTGGCTCCGGTGACATAAATACGACTATACTAACGAGTGGCCGCGTCGTGCACGCGGCAAGACTGCGAGGAGCACGTGGGAGCGCTCTCTCTCTCTCTCTCTCTCTCTCTCTCTCTCTCTCTCTCTCTCTCTCTCTCTCTCTCTCTCTCTCTCTCTCTCCCTCCCTCCCTCCCTCCCTCCCTCTCTATCTCTCTCTCCTCAATAAATCCCATTTAAAACTAAACTCTCCCTATCCCTGCCTCCCTAGATACGCAGGGAGTAGCTGTGCTGAAGTTTGTCGGTTTCCCGTTTTTAGCCAGTCCAGGTGCCAGGTCGTCGCCGATGGAGGCATCACTCATACAAAACGTGTAAATGTTTTTTTTTGTTTTTTTTTTTTTACTTTCGATCTAATTAATTTTTTGTTTTGATTTTATTTAGATTTTTTTTAGATTTTTCAATGAAAATTTCTTTTACTGTCTGATAAATTTTTATGTTTTACCCCAATTTTTGTTTTATTTCAATTTTGTTTCGGTTTGTTGTTCATTTTTTTTTTTATTTTTTTGAAATTTACTGTATCTTTCTTCTTGATTTTATTTTGAATTTTTTTTTAAAAGAACTTTTTAAATTAGTTGTTCGGGGACCGTACAATGATTTTTCAAAGTGACTTCCCCGCCTGGGGTCGTCGCTTACTTTTGACTCGCCCTGCTGCCGCGCCCCCGCCCCCGCCCCCGCCCCCGCCCCCGCCCCCGCCGGGCCGCGCCGAGCAGCGGCCTTGCCGGAAGCAGCACGACTGAAGCGGTCATCCTTGATCGGGTCATGTGGGTGGCTGCCGGTCCTGTCCGGCCCCGGCCGGGTGCCTAACGAAACCTGTATCGCCGATCTGATTCGGAGGCGGCGGGGCGGGGCGGGGCGGGGCGGGGCGGGGCGGGGCGGGGCGGGGCGGGGCGGGGCGGGGCGGGGCGGGGCGGGGCGGGCGTTATTGGGCTCGAACAGAGAGAAGGCTCGAACTTGCCTCGTCGTAGGACGACTACTGAGGAGGAGGAGGAGGATCCGAGGGGAAACTAATACTTTGAAATTTTTGTATACACCTCGTAATTCAGAGAAAAGAGTCAAGTAAATTCAGAAAAAAGTCAGGTAAATTCATAAAAGAAAAAAAATCAGGGGAATTCAGAGAAATTGAGGAGCATTAAGAAAAATTCAGAAAAATTCACACACAAAAAAAAAATACGCAAAATTTAAGCGAGGCCGTGCGGTGATCGACTATTTGCTCCCTTGGCGAACTATGTATCTTCTTTAGCTGCAACAACATTTTTCCTTCTCTCGGAGGACGCGCTGCGGCCGCGCGCCCTCCTCTTTTTGTGTACACTGTTCCTCCAAAGGCAATGAAAGTACTACCTTTTGTGGCAGTGCCCCTGCAAAGGCAATGGGACAAAAGTAAGACCTTTCCAGCGGCAATGAATCGCTCATTGCCGTTTCAAAGGCAGCATTCATTGCCAATTTTGGCAATGAGTGGAAGTCAGTTTTTGAATTTTCTCTAAGTTATTGGCATTTCAGTCATTGCCACATTGTGGCATTGAAAGTTCATTGCCAAAGATTTGGCATTGAAGGTTCATTGCCTAAATATCGGCAGTGAAGGTTCAATGCCATAATGTCGGCAGTGACGGTTCACTGCCAAACAGCCGGCAATGATGGTTCACTGCCAAAAGGTCGGCAATAATGTACTGCTAAAATGCAGCAATTAATGAAAAAGTGAATTAATTTTAAGTTACTTTCAGAACATTGCCGATGGGCTGGTATTGGACACTGCCATTGGGTTGGCAATGATCGGTTCATTGCCGCTGCAAAGGTCTTACTTCTGTCTTATTGCCTTTGCGCCGGTCATTGCCAAAAGGGGCTTCATTGCCACGAAAGGTAGTACTTCACTGCCAATAATGGCAATGATCACTACCTTTGAAAAAACAGTGTAGCTCCACCCTTGTCGCACTCATAGGACAAGCCCCCTTGCGCGCTGTGCGGACTCAGTCTACTGGCGGCTTTCCGCCGTGCAGCCGCACTGTCCCTCCCACCTGTCGCCGCTGCCGGGCGGCGCGGGGCGGCGCGGGGCGGCGCGGGGCGGCGCGGGGCGGTGCGGGGTGGCGCGGGGTGGCGCGGGGTGGCGCGGGGCGGCGCCGGGAAGGCCCTCGTCCTGCACGCTGCGCGCTGCCTCACTCGCCGCGGCCGGCTTGGGTTACCCCAATAAGTCTCTCAAGCTCGTCAACTCTTCGCCCTCTTTGCCCTGCTATCCGAGTCGCGATCGCTCCTTCTAGCGCTGCGCCTGCCAGCCTGCCGGGGCGGCAGCAGGGCCCGGGCCGTAAGGCTGGCCGGCAGCCTCGTCTGTCCGGCCCGGAGCCGCCCCGCTTCGTGACGTGCTCGCGGCTTATCTGCGGCACCGAACAGAACCCGCGCCGCGCGCCGCCGAAACGGCAGGAGAGGAGAGAGAAGAGTGGCCGGCCGGCCGGGCCCGGCAGGACAGGGCAGCCGACTCGCTCTGTCTCACTCGCACCTGGACGGCGAGGCCCATGAGTGCGAGAGAGACAGGGCGAGGAGAGCGCTCTCCGGAATAAGTCGGCAGGACACGACGTGTAGGACGGTGGACGGTAGCGGGGGCACCCGCCAGCACTAGGCCCCGCGGGCCGGCCACCCGGAGCCTGGCTCCGGACCCTGCGGGCTCCCCGACACTGGACTCCACAGGAGGCAGCGGAAAGTGGGCTCCGGGCACCAGGCTCTGCGCCCATTCGACTCTTGGTACAAATTTTACGAAAAACACACTCGGCCCTGCAACGTTTACCCATAAAAATATATTTAAAAAAAATTGTTCTCCTAAATGAATGTATTAGTTCATCGTTCCCTTACAAATTGCAATATGACATATGGCGTCGTAAAGATACAGTGGTGGTTTTAGGGGGGGGGGGATGCCCCCGCCCCCCGTCGGGTCCTGAAGGCCGCCTGAAAGGTGGGCAATATGAGGTGCAAAACCCGTGTATGTAGGCAACCCACGGCACATCGCCCCTCCCGTCATCCGGACTTGAAATCCCCCCTGTAAAGATTATGGTGGAAAATTTTAATTAAGAAGTTTCCACCCATTTAGAGATTATAACCGTTCACATGAAAAGCAAGCAAGGTAAAAAAACAAAGTTTTGTTTGTCTCGTTGGGGTGCTGCTTGTGATCCACGCCCACGCCTCGCGCGCGCGCGCACACACACGCGCGCACACACACACACACACACACACACACACACACACACACACACACACACACCTGCCCTTGTGCGCGGTGACCCGCGCCACGCCCAGCGGTGCACCGCGCGCGCAGAGCCGGTGGAGGCCGCGCCTATTCCATAAGTCAGGCGACGACTTGTATAAATTGGCGGATATCGTTATGGTGGCATATGCTCTCTCTCTCTCTCTCTCTTTCTCTCTCTCTCTCTCTCTCTCTCTCTCTCTCTCTCTCTCTCTCTCTCTCTCTCTCTCTCTCTCTCTCTCTCTCTCTCTCTCTCTCTCTCCCTCTCTCCCTCCACGCGCGCTCGTACCCTGGTAGACGCGGGCGTAGAGTGCTCTGGTGCGGTGGTGGAGCCGGAGCCGAGCCCGCCGCCGCCGGCCGGGCCCTGAACCACCTGCTTGACCTTTCCGTCGCGTAGTGCCGCCCCGCCCCGCCCCACCCCACCCCGCCCCACCCCACCCCACCCCGCCCCACCCCACCCCACCCCACCCCACCCCACCCCACCTGCCCCACCCCACCCCACCTGCCCCACCCCACCCTGCCCCGCAGCAGCCGTTACCAGATCGAGTCACCTCTCTATTCGCCGCCCCTCGGCCGCGCGATGTTCAGTAGACTATTCCTCTGCGTCCACTAATCGCGATAGTGTCGAAAAATAAATGCACCGGAAGCCATCGAATAACTGGCTCCTGAGGCATGACGCCTAGAAAAATGAAAAGTCGTGACAACCATCGTATGGTTACTTCAGGGACAACCATAAAGTGATGGTTGAGGTAACGTTAAAATTGTTGTGAAAACTAAAATAAAGTTGCAGCCACGTATATCGTTGTTAATTTTTTAACCATGTTCTGGTTGTTCCTGAAGTAACCTCACCATGGTTGATACGACATTCCATTTTTCTAAGTGTATGACGCCAACTTGATAAGCAATACTGATAAGTAAATTCTGAGGGACTCGAATTTGTCAATATGTAAAAGGTTTGAGGACTCAGGACTCTAGGTGAGGTGGGCTGAATCGCCGACTTCGGTTGCATTTGTTTTTCGAGAGGTTCCTGAGGAAATAGTCTTACACACTCGCTCGGCCATTAGCAATGTGGCGGTATAGGAGAGGCTGCTATATAGTAGTGTTGGGGGGCCTAAAGGAGGAACTGTCCGTATAGTTCCGTGCTGACAACAGCGCCCCGCGAACATGTTAGAGTCCAGGAAATAAGAATGCATACCCGGCCGCTTTCAGATACCACTCAGTTTATGGGCCATGCGCCCCCTGTGCGTGTGTGTGTGTGTGACAGAGAGAGAGAGAGAGGGGGGGGGGTGACAAGGAGAGCACCGCACGCGCGAGACGCCACTGCAAGAAGCGACGCCCGCGCCCCCTTCCCCTCGCCCGGCGGTCGCCAGTGAAAGCTCTGATAGGGGCAAAAGCAACGTGACCACTCGGGATAAGCCCCTCAGACTCAGACCCTCCTTGCCCCGGTGTTGCAGTAGTGAAAACCACACCGTGGGGCCCGGCCCGGCCCGGCCCGGCCCAGAGTCTGGCGCCCGGCTCGCGTGATTGAAAGATGAGGCTGCTGCTGATTTGTGCGCGCGCGTCCATATTCGACAGGTATTTTTATACTCGTGCGGCGGTGTGTTGGTGATATTAAATATCGGCGTCAGGAAGGGCAGGGCCCCCCGACGTCCCTCCGCCGAATCTCAACTGAAAGACTAGACTGCACGACCCCGTTCCGGGGGCGGACCGCTGTGGGGCGGGCGGGGCAGACGCACGGGTCAGACTTATTGGGTATAACGGTGATTGGAAATCCGTTTATGTGCGGACCGGTGGAGGCGCTACCGGGGCGGGGCGGGGCGGGGCGGGGCCGGGCGGCTAGGGCTAGGGAGGGCGCTGTGCGCAAGGCGCCGGAGTTGTGTGCCAGGCGCCTCGCCCACCCCGCCCCTTTCAGACAGGTATAACCCCTCCGATTAGAGACCCCCGGCCCGGGCCGAGCGCGCGATGAGGGGCAGATGTGCTGGCAGGGCAGGGTCGCCCTGCGCACCGCTTACCGTGAAATGCGTTATTAGCTCAACAAGGTGTGAAATATTGGTGGGCCATAGGGTTATGATGCACGCAGCAGGGCTAAAGCGGTTCGCGCGTAGCCGGGGCGGGGCGGGGCGGGGCGGGGCGGGGCGGGGCGGGGCGGGGCGGGGCGGGGCGGGGCGGGGCGGGGCGGGGCGGGGCGGGGCGGGGCGGGGCGGGGCGGGGCGGGGCGGGGCGGGCGCTCGGGGGCACGCAGGTGTAACGCAAGCCAGTGGCAGGGAGGGGCTCGAGGGGGAAACAACTCTCGAATGTCGGTGCACACATTTTGTGGATTTTTGTGAATTTTATAGAATTTTATAGAATTTTTTGTAAATTTAAATTTAAAATGTTACTTGAATTTTGCCTAAATTTGTGTGAATTTTCCTTATTGGTCCTGATTTTTTTTGTTTCTAAATTTTTGCAAATTCTTCTATTTTTTCTGAATTTTTCTGAACTTTTCTGAATTTTGGTATGCAAAAATTTTCTGAGTTGTTTTTCCCTCGCAGGGTCTGCATTCGCTGTTCGCTGCCGACTAATACGAGCACATTGCGGGGAATAAAGCGAAGCTCCCGCCACATATAGGAGGGTCGATTTGTGTTGGATTTCCGGCGAAACGCGCGCTGCAACTGTAGCCCGGGGCGGGCGCGGCGGTCTGGGGCGGGGCGGGGCGGGGCGGGGCGGGGCGGGGCGGGGCGGGGCGGGGCGGGGCGGGGCCGGGCCGGGCGGACTGTTCGGCCGGCTGGCTGCCAGGCCAGGCCAGGCCAGGGAGAGGTGTAAGCATTAAAGGGCACATATTAGCTGCAGGGCCTGGCCTCTGCAGGCCAGCAGGGCCGAGCAGGGCCCGCACGACCATCAAACCTGCCCTCACTTGATTTACACTCGACGCAACCTACATCCTCGCATGGCGTCGCCGCGTTGGTCGCCGCCACCCACCCGCCACCGTCCTCGCCCCGCCCCGCCCCGCCCCGCCCCGCCCCGCCCCGCACATCTCCCGCTGCTGCCGCTACTCCCAGCCGCACCGCTTGTGCAACTCGCCGGTGAGAGATCGCGATAACCACGTTCGTCAATCGGTGCAGGTGCGTCGCGGCTCTGAATATTAACAGCTTTTCGCTTAGTGACTGTGACTTATCATTGACAGCCGTTAGATGGTCTTGTAAGGCGAGCTTTCCGCAACGACAGCTTGTCAATACACGGAAATTTCTTCGTCCTAGTTGTGAAGGGTCCAGGTTTTTCTTGCGGAAAAACGTTGTATCGTCTTGGCTTTCCTTTAAAACTTCATTTTATTTTCCGTGTCCGTAATTGAATTAATTAATTTTGACATTCTGGCGACAGTCCTGCTCATCCAAAGTGCCTCACAGCATTCAGCCCAAATTTTTGCTGACAGTAAAAATGTTTGTGACTTACGTTTTACTGAATTATAAAAGTTCTACTTTGAAAAAAAAAAAAGACAAAAAAAACCTTCCAAACGAGCCATCACTTCGTGTGGGCGTGTTCTATCCGGCCTTGCAGTCCACTTAGACCTAATCAAAGGGGTCGTGGTGGACGCGCTTCCGGCAGTAAGCAAAGCAGCATGAGACCTGAGACCTATTCTACGGAGCCTTCCGCAATGTCCCCAAGCAGCACCCCTTTGAACCCAGCCCGGCGACCCATCCCCTAGTCCGCAATGTGCACTGAGGCATTCTACCCCGCCCCACCCCACCCCGCCCCACCCCGCCCCACCCCGCCCCGCCTTGCTGACCTGACCGCAGGCGAGTGTCGGACTCTCATCGCTTCTAAAATCCCGCCGGGACCCGAAACAAAAACCACAGCCCTGATGGGCCCTCCCGGGCCCGCTCGGCTCTCTCGCATTAACAACAGATCGTAAATTATTACCCGGGCATGAGCGATTTTCTCTCTCTCCTTACTGCTGTCATTTTGTTGTTGCTGTTGTTGGTAAGCGGTGCCTTACTGTCTCCCGTTTTGCAAAAGCACGCGAAAAATTCGCTTCTTGTTTCCAGTCCTGCTCTCGTCGTGTTTATTTGGCGGCGGTTCTGTCGAAACGCTGCGCAATGGGTGGTTCAAAGTGTGCGGAATAAGTCGAGGGAAAATTCACGCCTGTTCTTGTGGACGAATAGAAATTTTATTCGCATTTAAGCGTGTCACATGTATGTGTGCTGGTTTGCTGTGCAGGCGCAGCCGGGCACCGCACGTCAAGGACACATAATCGTACCGATTTCGCTGTTGACACCAAGTGGAATTCCCGTCGTCGCATATGGGCTGAAAATTAAGATGAGTGTGGTTCTACTCGGTTTTGGGCAGTTTTGTGGACTGTAGAGGATTTTCTCCGGAGACTGTCTCCCTCTCTCTCTCTCCAACTCGCCTCCTTGCTCACAGTACAATCTGCTGGACAGAGACTGACGGATTCCTAAGGGGATTTTAATTGTCGTGGATGAAGCCGTCTATGATGGCGCTTGGCGGCGGCGGGCGCGGCCTGCCGGCCTGCCGGCCCCTCATTATGCCATCTCGTGTAGGGTCTTCATCCCCGAGCTGTCGGTCGGAGCCGAGGGGGAAACAAGTCGGAAAGTTTTGTTTACCTCGCAGTTCAGGAAAATTTAGAAGAAAAAAATTAGAAAAATTAACAAGAAATCAGGAAAAAATCAGGACAAATTTAGGGAAATTCACTAAAATTTAGTTTAAAATTCAAGTAAGGCTTGAGCGAGCCGCGCCGCGCCCCGCGAGGGGCCCCTCCCCTCCCTCACTGGACATCCATGAGTACTGGTGTCGCGCTCTTTCAGATGAGTGAGTTAATTCGCTCACCTGGAGATAAGGGAATGCATTTTCGCACACTCTTGAAGGCGAGCGAATTTAAGTGCGCTAATACTCATCCCCACACCCACAAGTGAGCGAATAAATTCACTCTTCTGTAAGTGAGTGACATTCGTCGAGGGGGGTCACCACTCCCGTAACCCTGTGAACATGTGTTAGCGTAATCCCTGTGTAATCCGTGTAATACTTAACCAAATTTAGAAGAATCATCACTAAATTCCACCTACTTATTCACATTCAATTGTTTTCGCCCCAGAAATTCACGTGTAATCCCACAAAAATTCATCTCACGTTGACCCATATCGTTGGAACCGTCCCGTAAACGTTATTACGTGCGTTACAGGCAATTAAACACTGCACCGGATGTTTGGAAGAAAACGCTAGAATTGGACAAGTATATAAAATCCAACTATTTCCCTTTTATTGTTGCAGGTCGGTCACGAAGAGGAGGTGGTGCCTACCGGAAGGTTTACTCTCCCAGCAGCTCGAAGGACGGTGGCTTTTCAGCCAATGATGATTCGCAGTACAAACCCGAAAACCTTACCCACAATTACCCCGTAAGTAATCCTGTGAACCGGGTGTTTCTTTGAATGCGTAACAGTGTTGCGGGATTGCATACCCGCTAAGGCTTCAGGGGCCATGGCGCCTTTTGGGCGAATGGGATAGGCAAACCCACAACACTGCTACGCATTCAAAGAAACACCCGGTACCTCCTGAATCGAAGTGGTGGCCTCCTCGACATTCGCATACACTTTGAAATTCCAGAGCAGCGTTTCGGTCCCTTCCAGTTTTCGCAGGCGTGGGCGTGCGTGCTGCATGCATCACACATGCATTACGCATGGCATGGCGCGAGCCCCAGTGTGCTGAAACATTATTGCTAGGAGCGCGGTTTGCAGGTGGAGCTGAGCTGCGGCGGGGCGGGGCGGGGCGGGGCGGGGCGGGGCGGGGCGGGCTCGTGAGCTGAGGTGGGTGCGCCATTCACTGCATCACCAACGGCACCGGGCCGGGCCGGGCGGGCGCCCCGAGCCGCCCCGCCCCGCCCCGCCCTGCTCTCCGACAACAAAGGGGTAATTTGGTCACCTCGGAGGCGTGAGCCGCCTGCACCCGCCTGCCCTGCTGCCACCGGTGCCGCACCGGCCGGCCGACAGGGGGCGCCGCCCCGCCCCGCCCCGCCCCACTCCACCCCGCCCCACCCCACCCCAGCCCGCCCCGCCCCAGCCCGCCCCACCCCCGCCAGCCCTGCAGCATGAAACATCTTCCCTAAGGGGGAAACAACTCTGAAATTTTTGTGTACGCCTCGTAGTTCAGGGAAAATTTAGAAAAAAATAAATAAAAACAACTTAGAAAAATCTGGAAAAATTAAGAAAAGATCTGGAAAATTCAGGAAAATTTAGGTAAATATTCAAGCAAAAATTCACAAAAATTTCATAACATTTTACAAAAATTCTATAAAAAATTACGAAACCTCAGAAAATGTGTACGCTAAAATTCAGAATTGTTTTGCCCCCTCGGATCATCCCCAGTCCTCATACGGTAGTCAGAAGCAGTTGCTTTTCTCCCCAACAACGGCGCAACACATGCACTCGGAAATAAGGGTTTTGCGGTATGAATCATTCCGCTCTTGTGAAAACTTTCACCATAAGCAACGGCGTGACTCCGCGCGCCATCGTAAGTTACATATACCTTGATGCACCGTACCCTGCCGTAGCTGACCTGCGCTGGTCGGGTCGGGTCACCGCCTGCCCCCCGTCCAATAGAACGCACATCGATCCTAACAAGGCGGCGGCGTGAGCGTGCCGACGTAATTGTCATATTGAATGGCGCGCTGGGCGGGCCGCTGTGCCGCTGCCGCCCTAAACGAGCTGCGGTGAGGAAAAGGCGTGGAAAAAATAATTAGACGGGGCCCGGCAAGGTAAACTACCTCTAGGCAATCAGGTAGGCAGAGGTGTGGGGGCACCTGCCCACTTACATATAGCACCTCCACCCTCGCCTCTCTCTCTCTCTCTCTCTCTCTCTCTCTCTCTCTCTCGCTCTCTCTCTCTCTCTCTCTCTCTCTCTCTCTCTCTCTCTCTCTCTCTCTCTCTCTCTCTCTCTCTCTCTCTCTCTCTCTCTCTCTCTCTCGCAGTGGCGGTTTTATGGGGGGGGCAGGGGATAATGTCCCCCCCCCCCCCATCGGCCCTAGATAGCCGCCTGGAAAGTAGGCAAATTGCACGACAAAACTCCTGTATTTAGGCAACCTGAAGTGCTTCCCCCCCCCCCCCCTTTCAGACGGACTTAAAACCGCCACTGCTCTCTCGGGCGCTTTTTCCTCTTTGCGCGTTTGGAGGAGCGTTTGTCGATAATCCCTCTGCTGACGTCGTCTGGCACTGTTAAAAAAAAAACTACAGCAAATAGCTACGGTGAGCGTTGTCAATTTGTTGCCTGGTCCACACCGTAATTTCTGGTTACGGTACACGTCGTACGGGACGCGCTGTAGCTCTGAAAAATGTAGGGAAAGTCCAATACAACTCTTACCCCACACATTAAGGTACGGTGCTTTCGTGTACGGTGTGACCGTACGCTAAAGGTACGGCACGGGCCGTAGGCAAACCGTAAATGCCTACGGTATTTCTTACAGTGGGACTGGCAGCTTCGACTGCCATGAGCACGCCATGAGCGCCAGGCGGAAGAGAAGGGGTATGTTGGCGGAAAAAATTAAAAGTGATTCTATTAAGGGGAAAAAAAAGAATACTTGTCAAAATGCAATGATGTATACATCTCATTGAGTTAATATTTTCACTTCACCGCCGGCGTGGCCTCTGTAGCAGCAGAGAAGAGGCAGTAGTACAAGTGCAGTAGTATGCTGTGCCGTTGAGCCGCTGACTTTGCCGCAACGAAAGTGGTCGGGGCAGAGCGGGATGCGTGGTTTGCATTAGTTTGGTCCTCTTTTCATCCACACGGGGAAGTACAGTACATATTCTCTCCCGTGTGTGTGTGTGTGTGTGTGTGTGTGTGTGTGTGTGTGTGTGTGTGGCTTGCATATTGAGTGATATGCCGTAGTACTCCGCTCCGAGCGGCGGCGTGCCGCTGCCTGGCGGCCACTGTAAATATATATAACGCAAGGGCTTGTTGTCCCGCCCCGCCCTCCTGTGCCTTGCGCCCCTCCCGCGCCAGCTGCCGGGAGGGCGGAGGTCTAAATCCAGACGACATTAGTTAGGCCCTTTAAGGTCACCGCCCCTCCCAACGCAAACACGCGTCTCGCAGGGGAGGACCCCCTCGGGCCGGCCAGGCCCCGGGCGAAGATCAGCCGACTGATTCCGAACATCGCTCTCATGCCCGCCGCGCTGTGCCTGTTGCACTCACGGAGCAACTCCATCCCCTAGATAAGACGCTTTCGTGAGTGCGACAAGGACGGAGGCGCGAGAGCGATGCTCGGAATCAGGTTGGCGGGGCGGGTGGAGGACGGCGGCAGGACGTGCATGTACTCGCGTATTAGTCGGGTCACTCTATCCGTAATGAAGGCGTAACAGTATGCGTAATAGAAGCGTAATGGCCAAAATTCTCCATATTTCACTCATTTTTGGGTCGTTTTAGGCTGTTTTTGCCCGTTTTTGCCTGACTGGCCAAATCTGTAAATTTTCGGAGCGTAGTACAGCGTAATAGACGTCTTAGTCGGGTCCTAGATTTTAAGGGTGAATGCTCCCTCATAAGGGCCCCCTGGCGAAATAACTTCAATTTTTAGCCGGCAGCTCGGGGAGTCAAATATGGTTTCATCAGGACATTTTAGCCTTGTGCCGAGTGTCAGTTTCCTATAATGTTAGAGGCGAATTAACTTAGGTTTTCTGAGCGAGTTTACATGAAATAGAATGTGACGTGACAGTAATTGAGTAACCGTGCTCTCACGGGGCTCGTTCCTTATTCGTCACTCGCGGTGTTATTGCTGGGCGTGCACCTACCCTTGCGCGCTCCTCGCGAGCAGCAGGCGACAAGGTGAAGTAAAATACCTCCTTTACCTCGAACTCTAGTCAACTCGAGTATACCTGTCCCCGTGGAAATACATACATAACACGAGCCGCGCCGGAGCGGAGCCGCGCGACCGTGTCTCGTAGAAAGCACAAGGCGCATGACTCATAGATATGCGAGTGCGTTGTTAGTCGTGACCTCAACGCTTCTGGGCGGCTTGCAGGCCAGAGCGCCCGCGTGCCTCTGTCCTCGTCGCACCTGCGGCGCCGCCCTATGTCGGGGGTGGCAGTGCCCCATGAGTGCGACAAGGACGGAGGCACCAGAGCGATCTCAGAGGCCGTCCGTCTCTCTCCGACAACAAAAGACGCGGGCCGAGGCGGACGCAGCCGCGCGGCGGGCGTGGCGCGGGGTGGCGCAACGCGCGAGATGGCGCTGATAGGCGCTCACACACACACACACACACACACACACACACACACACACACGCACACACACACGCACACACACGCACACACACGCGCGCACACACACACACACACACACACACACACACACACACACACACACACACACACACACACCCACCTGCGACCAATAATCTGTTAATTAAGTTTGAAAAGACCTGTAATGAAGCGGAGTCTGCTTCTCTAGATATCGTCTGATTTCTCCTCCTCCTGCTGATCTACACCACTAATGTTTTTTTGCGGCCTTGCCGCGCGCTCCTGGGTCTGGGCGGCGGCGGCGTCCCATTTGAAAGGGTTTGCGGTCCTCGCTCTGTAAAGTACCGCTCATTGTTTTATGTGTCATGGGAGACGGAGGCCCCCCGCCCCCCCCCCCAAAAAAAAAAACAACTGAAATTTACTTTCAGTTTGATATTTTCTGGCGACTTATATAAACCCCCCACTGCTGTGCACACGGTCCCAGAGGGCTCGAAGATAAAGATAGTACTAGCAGGGCACACATAAATCGGGGACCCCGCGAAGGTAGGCTACCCACCCAACAGGCCTTGGTAGGCTCGATGAAATCTGAGAGAGAGGGAGAGGGAGAGAGAGAGAGAGAGAGAGAGAGAGAGAGAGAGAGAGAGAGAGAGAGAGAGAGAGAGAGAGAGAGAGAGAGAGAGAGAGAGAGACCGACCGAGAGTGTGTCCACGGGAGGTCTTATAGTTCATCGTCCACTAACTAGCTCAGCCCGGCCCAGCCCAGGTCGGGCTGGGCGTGATGCAATGGGCGTGGGCGTCAGACTGGCCTGGGGCGGGTAAGGCAGTGCAGGGCAGGGCAGGGCAGGGCAGGGCGGGGCGGGCAGCGCTGCTGCAGCGAGGGCCGCAGCCAGTGGCCGTCAAACACTCGCTGCTGCTGATGGCCGGCTGATAGGCGGGTGGAGCCAGGCAGAGCCAGGTCGTGCCGTGCCGCGTTTACTCCCATATTGCGCGCTGCTGGAACACATTCCGTCCGCCCCGCCGGCTCATCTCATCACCAGCGAGGAGGAGAGTCTCAGGGAGAGCAGCTCAGCTTAGCTCAGCCACGCGCTCAGCGCGCTGCACCTGTGCGACCGGCTCGGCCATCGGCCTCAGCAGGGCGGATGTTCAGGGTATCGTTGTTCAGTAGTGTCTTCTCTCTCACTCCTTATTGGCCAGTCCCGTGAGTGCGACAAGGACAGGGCGACGAAGGATCCTTTGACTACTTATCTAACATCACTCATGCAGGCTGAGCAGAGGGCTGCTCGCCCCGATGGGGGAATCACTCATACTAAATGTATAAAATGATTTCCCCTTTTTAAAAATGATTCAAGGAAACTTTCTGTCACTTTCGGATAAATTTTGATTTTTTACTCTCATTTCTGATTTTTCCAATTTTATTTCGGTTTGTCTGTTCACTTTTTCTCGATCTTTCGAATTTTCCTGTCTCTTTTTTTTTTTTTTTAATTTTCTTTTGATTTGTTTTTTAAATTTTCAAAATAGTTTCTTTAGGGCCGTACAATGATTTTTAGAAGTGATCCCTCCTTTGGCACGCCCCGCTCACTCTCTTTCCAGTCTCTCGCACGTCGTCGTCGTCGTCTTCGTCTCTCTCTCTCTCTCTCTCTCTCTCTCTCTCTCTCTCTCTCTCTCTCTCTCTCTCTCTCTCTCTCTCTCTCTCTCTCTCTCTCTCTCTCTCTCTCTCTGATCCGTCGTGTCATCCGAACCCAGTCTGCAGGGTAAAGACTCGTCACGTGTGTAATTGATGGAGACTGATGTGCGCTTAGAGAGAGAGAGAGAGAGGGGGGGGGGGTGCGCTGAGAGTACGCTGCTGGCGCCCTCCTCCTCGGCAGGTGAGGCGGGATTACGTGTCCCGTTTGCGCCTGGGCCGTACGGGGCCCTATAACCATAACCCGCACGCAAGTGCCTCGCGAAACGAACCCCTGTCGTCCGAGCTCTAGTCCTTTTCAATATATCTCGTCACTTCTTGTTCAAAGTGGCTAGGCCTAAGCAGATTTTCGGTCTTGTCGTCTTATTGTTTTCCCTTTCTAATTTGAGCTCTCACCGTAAATCGAAGAGTCATGAATGTTACTGGCTTGAGGGTGAGATGAGACTGTGAACTCAATGTTATCACTTCAAGGAGTGCGAGCTGTTGATCATTCTGACTTCGCTTTCGGCAATGTATGTGAAGTTTTCAGACCTTTGTGCGAACATATCTGCTTTGATCAACTTCCACATCATTAAATATTTATATTTTGGGCTCAAAATCAAGTAATAACAGCACACAATAACATCCAAAATTTTTGACGGGTATTTTTAATGTAAGGGAAACGCTCCAGAAAGCGTAACCTAGAAATCATTTAAACACCTAAACCACTGTGAAAAATAGTCGTAGATTTACGGGAAAATTTTCCATGGTGTAAGTCGTAAAATTACAACTTGAAATTGTAAATTTCCAAGCACTTCCTATCGACTTGGAATTGGTCGACGAGCAAGAATGTGCTTTCGTAAATTTACAACATATTTTGTAAATCAAAATTACAACAAATATCGTAAATTTACAAGGATATTTCTCACAGTGAACGAGGCATCGGATAAGGCAAAAGTGATCAAAACCCATGTGATGTGTGATGACAACTGCCATATCATTAATGAAGCGATCTAGAAATTGGTCGCTCAATGTAATCGGTATTGCAGCTGCAGCGCTGTATAGCCACACTGTAAAAAATTTCTGTGGTAGATTTCCTATAAATGTATCTGACGCTTTTCACATATACATGTATAGGAATTTTCCTATACACGCGTGTCGTAATTTTACCATACACGATAGTATTCTTACCAGACATGTATAGGAAATTTCCTATACACGTGTGTAGGGTATATACGATATATGTGTGGTGGTCCCACCACAAATGTATAGGAATTTTCCTATACATTTGCATCCATTTCAAAACAGAAAATAGAGTTTTTTTTCTTTCCTGTACTGCCCTCAACCTCCTTTCACTTCCGTTGCTTGTCAAAGTTAATTGTTACATGTAATTATGCATTGAACTTACGAAGAATTACCTTACCTGATGAAGAGTTGAACCCGGACTTCTTTGCTGCGAACCCGTCACGTTGACCACTGGACCACTGGGACGAGATGGGAGACGCGCCCCAGCGTGTCCAGGTCATCCCGAGGTCGCGCGCCCCTCCCGCCGGGCCAGCCCCGGATCGGGGATGGTCCGGTGAGGAGGAGTGAGCGGCCCGGGAGGCGTGGCCAACTGTTTACAGTTCGTGGAATTTTCGACCAGATGTTTTGATGCTGGATGCATTTACCTTCCTGCCTTTCGTGAACTTTTTACCACTGGCATGCGATATTGCTTCACTCTGAATATCTAAGAATAATATTTGGAACTGGCTTCGGACTGCTCATAAGTACATCAGATACAATGTATAACCAAATAAAACACAATTTGGTACTGATTATACCAAATGTGTTTAATTAGATATGAACACAGAAGTCCGGTGATCTTTAATACCATAGTCCTCGGACATTGAGAGTGTCCTCCCTCAATGTACGACCGAGCAGTGCATTGTAAGCGCAATCAAATTTAATGCGGCGACCCATTTTTTTTTGGAACTAACAGTGTATAGCAAAATTTAGATATCGTCAAGTGATTTTCCTATGCATGCATAGCAGCGTGTGCCCTCCACACATGTATGGCAAATTTCCTTGACATTTGTAGTGGTTTTCCTATATAGTTTGGGGTTTTCCCATACACGCTTTGAGGTATGGTAGATTTCCTATACATTTATGAGATTTTTCAGGTACCATACCATGTATAGGAAATATCCCATACAAGCGTATAGTAAAAATCCCAACATTTTTTACAGTGCACTATCACACTGTATCTAGTGTAGTGTAGACTAGTGTCGTGGAAAATCTTTGAGGATTGCCCCCCTCCAGTTTTACAATCATCTAGTTATTGTACAGCTTTATAGAGCGAGATCACCGCCACCTTCTCGCGGCACTTGGCTTTTGCTACCAATAAAACGGGCATTCGCCAAATGTTTCGGGCTGTGGTGGTTTCGGCCTGTCCGCCGCCGTGCCGCGCGGCGCTAGTGAGCCGACCAGGGCGCAGACTAACAATTTATGTTCGGCATTACTCTTTCGAAAGTCCCGTGGCAAGTGACATAACTCGACCGTTCCGTGCTGACCGGCCGTGGCAGCCCGCGCCGGGCCGGGCCGGGGCTTTTGGGACCGGGGCCCGGCCCGGGCTGTGACCTTATCGCCTTCATCTAGATTGATTTGAAGGCGACCTTTGACTCCAGCCGCTCCAGACTGCCTCCCCCGCCCGGAGCACGCTGGTGGCGCGGCCTGGAACCTGCCGGAGCCGGCCCGGAGCCGCCCGGAGCCGGCCCGGGCTGCTGGCCGCGACCAGCCGCGACCACACCCACCCACGCACGGAGTGCACCGCGGGCACCGCTTAGGCCGGTACGGCAAGGAGTGGAGGCCGCAGGATGGAGGGCTCCGGAGGGCTCCGGAGGCGAGGGGGGAAAACAAACTCGGAAATTTTTGTACTTCTCGTGATTCAGAAAAAACTCAAAAAAAAAAAAAAAAAAAAAAAAAAAAAATTCGGAAAAATTTGGAAAAGCTTTGAAACATTCAGAAACGTTTAGGAAAATCTCTCTAAATTCTCACTAAAGTTCATGTAAAATTCAAGATAAAACTAAATAGAGATCAAAAAAAAATTTCACCTAATTTGTACATTTAAATTCAGAGTTGTTTCCCCAATCGTCCGGAGGGCTCGCGAGGCTGTGCTGCGCTCAGGGCTCTCCTCAAGGTCGCCGCCAAGGAGGAAATCAACTCTGAAATGTTTGTACTCAACACGTAAACTCAGAAAAATTCAGAGAAATTCAGAAGTATTCTGGAAAACTTCAGAAAAAATTCAGAAACATTTCAGAAAAATTCAGAAAACTCAGGAAAATTCGCAAAACTCTTCAAAAGAAAACTCAAGCATAAATTCACACAAATTCGCTAAAATCCACAAAATTTGTTTACCAAACTTCAGAGTTGTCCCCCCTCCCCCTCATCAAGCAAATCATGTCTTGAACCAAGACTTACTCTATTGAAACCAAGGGTAACGTTATTCTCAGATGCAAGAAATTTTCTCTCCAAATAATTTCAGATCTGCCATTGTGCCTAGAGCAAACTCGTTCTCGGGCCACGCCACATTGCACTTGCATCGAGAAACGATTTTTCTGGGTGTAGTGCAATACATGTAACAAGCGAGCTGTCGGGGCGTATGCTGATCCGCCAGCAGCAGCAGCTCGTACCTATCACAACTTTGTTTTTACCTCCGTCGTGTTATTATTTTGCGGTCGCGCGCGGGAGTGCGAGCCGAACCGAACGGCTCTGTTCAGCGGCGGGGCGGGGCGTGGCGGGGCGTGGCGGGGCCGCAATGCTGTTCAATGCAAACCAGAGCAAACGGCAGAGGAGATCTGGGAAATAACAAAAACGGCGCGAAACCACCTCTCCTTCGCAGCAGCCGTCTGATTCCGAAGTTGGCGCTTTCGTACCTTCGTCCTTGTCGCACCCGTGGCGCTCCCCCGCGGTTGGGAGTGGCGGGGCCTCGTGAGTGCGACAAGGAGGGAGGCGCGAGCGCGAGCGAGAGGCGGCGGCTCGTGTTTATGGACCGGCACGGTAGCCTCGCGGAGGGGGAGAGAGAGAGAGAGATTGGGGTAGGAGAGAGCCACCGCAGTTCCTTATGTTTTTGCACAAGCCGCAAATCGATATGCGCGCAAATATTTTTCCCCAGGCGGTGTCGCGCATTCGTAAGGAGCTGCGTACGCGCCGATAGAGCAAGAAAGGGAGAGAGAATGAGAGAGAGAGAGAGCGAGAGAGAGGCAAAGAGAGTGTTGTGGGTGGAGACAGTAAATAAAGTCCTCCCCAGCATGGCTCAGGCCCCACTCACTACCATGAAATTGCGCTGGTGAGGGTTTGCCTGGACGTGCTCCGCCACGCCACAGGCCGCCTCGCTCTGTCTCTCTCGCACCTGTGCGGTGAAGCCCACGAGTGCGAGAGAGACAGAGCGAGGAGAGCACGCTGCTCTTCGGATTAAAGTCTGCAGCACTGCTCCCTGAGGTCGGGGACGACTCTTATTCTCCGCCCTCGGCGTAAAGAAACAGGCAGAACCGCCACTGCGTGTCCGTTGTGAAGGGCCTAGGGGATTCCGGTAACATCAGACGGCCGCGCGGCTTTTGCCCGCCGAGGAGACCTCCTCTCATCCATGCTGTAATTGAAGTTGTGTCGTCGCAGCGGACGGCATCTCATCGCTGCCGCGCCACTGCCGTTTTCTGTGCAGCTTTGCGAAGACCTAAGACATTTTATGACGATGGACCTTGAAAGCTTTATTTCGAAATATTTGTTTGTTGACCGAATAGGAAACAAACTGAAATTTTTGTACGCCTTAAAATTCAGGAAAATTCAGAAAAATTCAGGGACATGTCGGTAAGATTAAAACAAAAATTCACAAAAATTCAATAAAAATTCACTTAAATTCACGAAAGCTCACAACAATTGACAAAATTTGTACACCAAAATACAGCGTTGTTTCCTCCTCGTTGTTTACCCACGAGAAGCTCTTGCAGTGCACGTTCGAGCTCGTTCCATGGAGCCAGCGAGCCAGGTAGCACGCCCGGGGCCGCGCGGCGACAGCGCTGCGTTTAGTGGTGCGTCTAGGTACTCTTTATGCTCCTTCTCTCTCTCTCTCTCTCTCTCTCTCTCTCTCTCTCTCCCCCTCTCTCTCTCCCTCCCTCTCTCCCTCTCTCCCTCTCCGATCCCTTTCTCTCCATCTACCTCCCCCTCCGAGGAAACATGGTTCGGGCACACGTCGTCCGAAGAAGGGGTAAATGCTTTTTGAGTCACGGGGAGGCGGCACATGAGCCGAGGGGGTGGGGGGGGGATAGGGTGCTCGCGGCGGCCGGGGGCGCTGCTGCTGCTGCTGCTGCTTGGGGCGGAGTGGCGTGGCGGAGAGCTGTCTGGGGACGCGCCGTGGCGCGTGGCGCGGGCGGGGCGGGGCGGGGCGGGGCGGGGCGGCCACTGGAGGCAGCTGGGCGCGCGCATACACCCTCCCGTAAGGTGGGGCGGCGGGTGGCACGTCTGCGCATCTGCCTAGTGTCGGAACCATTAGAGGGGTTTGGGGAGCGGGAGGGCGGATAGCAGCGTGGAGGGGCAAAAAAAAATCACGGTGAAGCGCGTGCGTCGTAGACTAGCGGACCAGGAAATCGGTCGAAAGAGCTGTCCGAGCAGGGCGGGGTGGGGAACGAGGGGGAAACAACTCTGAAATTTTTGTACACCTACTTTAAAAGGATCCCGAAAAGTTCAGAAATATTAGGTAAAATTAAGAAAAAATCAGGAAAATTCACAAAAATTCACTAATATCTAGAGAAATCTTGAAAAATTCAAGCAAAAGTATACGAAAATTCACCAAAAAAAGTCACAAAAAAATCAGAGTTGTTTCCCTTCGGGTGGTAAGCGGTGGTTAATTCATAAAATTCAAATAGGAGCGAGAATGGGCTGTCGTAAATTGTCAACATGTTTCGTAAGTTCTAATTTATACAAAATATGTCGTAAATATAAAAAGATATTTATCAAGGTGTTGAGACGGCAGAGTTGACCCACATACCTTGAAATTGTTCTCTCAACCATGATTTTAGATTGTCCTCGAGGTCCAGCCATTCATACTACAACTGCAACTGTAATTTTTTTTTTTCGGAGTGTACGGTGGACATCTACCGTAAGCTACAGAGCTCCACTGTAGTTGAGTGAATGATTTGTCCGGAGGCGTGTACGCCCCCCCCCCCCCGCCCCCCGTCCCGTCCCGGTCCGCTTGCACTCGAAGATGACAATCTACGGCGCGGTGCGCTGTCGGTGGAAAGCCGCGACAGGCAACTCGTGCAGCCGCGGGGGCCTCCGCGGGGGTGGCGGGGGCCCCCTAGGGCGAGGAGGGGGGGGGGGAGCGCACCCAGAGGGCCCCGCGGGGCTGCCAGCCGCGACCGCTACCGACGATCATGTCCGGGAGTTCAAGAAACGTGAAATGGCATAGTGCATATGCACGGGTGGTCAGCGGATGGGATAAGGGATTTGGGGGGAGGGGGGGGTGGGGGGGGGGAAGCCCGAGGTGTGGACCACTTCGATTATTCCTTGTACATGTCGAATATTCCGTTGAAAATATTCAATAATCTATTCCAAGTTTTTCACAAATATCCGAGCCGACATTTGGGAAAATTTTGTGTCATTACAAATTACTAAGAATAAAATATGAAATGAAAAATTAAATCAAATATTCAAAATTTCTGTAAGAGCGATTTTGATAAAACTTCGAAATTGCATTTAGAATATACAATTCAATAACTCCTTTAAATTTTATCAAAATCCCTTGGGCCAGATTTTTTTGGGCCGTAGGGGCAGTAGAAAACATCTGACTAACGTTTCGACTGATATTGAAAGGCAACTTCCTTGCCTAAAAATGAAATAAAATTATGGACTTTCCCTGTCCCTGACCTAGGGATCCCGTGGGCTTATCTTTGGAGATCGGACGGGTTCCGGTGTTTCCCCGTCGTACTAGCTGTTCAGCAGGGCAACCGCGGAAACACCAGTGTGTGAATGTCGCGAAACTTGTGAGTGTGTGCGAATGTTCTTTCGCTGTTTTTTCCGCGCTCAAGTGGCTTTGGTTTGTCCAGCAGACAGAATGACTCTACCTGTTCAAGTGTGCAAATGACATTTCCACACTTGGGTTTCCAGCGTTCAGATTGGGCGCAGCCGCCCGCACGACGGCCCTCTAAATTAATATCCCTGTCGCTCTAAGCCTTCCGCGAGGTCAACTTGCCCGGGTCCTAGGTCGCGTCCAACATTCACGCACTGTCTCGCACACACTCGCATACTCGGCCTGATTTTGAATCAAACAGCCGACAAGCCAATAACAATAATGACAGGCAGAATGGCTATGCGTGATGACAAAGTGAAGCGTGACGCACGCGGTGAGTCCCGCGCTGCAACGTGACCGTGTGTGTGTGTGTGTGTGTGTGTGTGTGTGTGTGTGTGTCAGGGAGAGAGAGAGAGAGAGAGAGAGAGAGAGAGAGAGAGAGAGAGAGAGAGAGAGAGAGAGAGAGAGATCGCACGCGTGTGGGCGGGTGGGGTAGAGGTAGGTCCGATCTTATCCAGAACCTTGCTCACCTACCTTATACCCACTTCAACAACTGGATTGAGAATCAAGTCTTCGATGAAGCCGTTACGTGTATGTGCGCGCGCGTGTGTCAGTCATAATTTAGCACTCGGTGCCCGTGGCCTCAGCGGCACTGCTCGCACTGTGACTGCCTCTATGTGACCTTCCAACATGTCCTTCGTTGCGTCTCACGGCCAAAATTATTTTATTTTACTTTCTTTCTTATACTCAATTACAGGAACAGTTTTACATTTATCCTTATTTTTTTTTTTTACTGGAAATAAAAAGTCACTTGCTTGAGAGGCCCCCATATGTGGCAATCTGGTTGTTCGTGCCCTCTTAACTCTTTCAAAGAAAATTATTGTGTTGCAAATTTTTCTGTGCAACCATAATACAAAGCCAAATTTTCTTTGGTATTACAAAGAGAAATGTTCGTAATACCAAGAAAAAATATTTGCAATACAAAGATAATTTTTTGTAATACAATAAAATTTCCTGTATATTACGCTCTTGCACAGAGTTCTTTGTATCATACGGAAAAAAAAATTGTTGTAGAATAAGATTTAGAGTGCACTTAAAAATTCTGAGCAGACCTACGTGCCCACAGTCTGGGTTGTGCACTATTTTACACTCATTGGAGTATACACTCGAATCATCAAGATTTTGATGCGCGTCTCCTCCGGTATTCCCTCGCTGCTGACATATGCATCTCCTCCAGCCAGCAGTGCACCCCGCTCTATAGCTGATGCCTCGTGCCGCCCGGCCCGGCCCCGCCCCGCCCCGCCCCGGGCTCGTTCGCGACCGTTGGGGGATTTGACTCCAGCATAGGGTCCACATTGTTGTCGGCGGGGATGTTGAGCGCGCAGGTGGAGGTTCTGTTGGCAGCTTTTGCACTCACCTCCTCCGTCTCGCGCGGCGACGGTGCATCTTGTGCTGCAGCAGCCGCGCTTGATTCCGAAGATCGCTTGTCCTTGTCGCACCTGTGGCGGTGCCCCGGATGGGGGATGGCAGGGCCCCATGAGCGCGACAAGGACGGAGGTACGAGAGCGCGATGTTCGGAATGAGGCGGCGGCGGCAGCGTCTTGGCCCGTCCGCCTGCACCTGGCCGCCCCGCCTCGCCCCGCCCCGCCCCGCCCCGCGCTATTGTCCATTGCGCTCGCAAGACGTTTGTCCCGAAAGGCAATATAACACACGCCGCTGGCCCTCCATTGTCCCCTAGGAGGCTCCTCGGCCCGGCCGGGCCTAGCCCAGGGTGCTGCGATCCTCCCCATGGCTATCCCCCCATGAGTTTCCCCCACGGGGCCCCCTGCTCGCTATCGCATCGGCGCGCGAGCCAACAAAGCCTGCTCCCTGTGCAGCCCCCGGGAGAGCAGAGAGGACTGGGATTGATCAAAGATGGTGCAAGGGGAAGGAGGAAAAAAAAAAATTGCCGACAGGCAGGCATGCAGAAAGGTGCACGGCACGGCGGGGCAGGGCGGCGGGTGACGCGCTGATGCCAGGCAAGCAGGCGCACAAGGAAAAGCCGTTGGGCGTGGGCTGCCATGGCAGCCACCGTGCGCTGCGAGCCGTGCGCGCGGGGTGGTGCATGAAGAACACGGGGAGGAAGAAGGAGGGGAAGTTGATTGAAGTGCAGGTTAAACTGAGATGTTCTCGTTCAAAGACTTTCGACGAACTCTATTACAACTTATAAAATCTTCCCGAGGGAGAAACAACTCAAAACATTTTTGCACACCTCAAAATTGGGAAAAAGTCGGGGAAATGCGGAAAAAATTAGGTTAAACTCAAGCCAAAATTTAGGTAAAAATCACGCAAAAATTTAGAAAAATCCACCAAATTTGTGCACCAAAATTCAGAGTTGTCTCCCCCTCGAGTTCTCTTCAGTTTTCTTTTCCCCCTTAAAGTAACCTCATTTTTTTTAATGAAGGGAATTTTACTTGTTTCAATGCAGATGCGGCCGCCCTCGTGGAGAGAGGATGCCCAGGATCGCACGGGGTGGAGGAACAACACCAAGAGGATCCTGGACTTCCCCGACCCGTACGAGGAGCGCCGCGTCCAGGCCAATGCAGGCCAAGCGGAGGAGAGGAAGGCGGGGCGCGCGGCGGCGAGAGAGGCGGCGCGGGAACACGTTGACGACCCGGCGACAGGTCGAGCGCACCATGTGAGTATAAACCCCGCGTTTAGATAGGGTTGGTTCTGCCAGTCGCAAACCAGGACAGAACGGGGAACTGTTCAGGTTTGAGGACGGGGCCAGCCAAGTAGCGAGGCTCACGCGAGTCGACGCGAAATGCCGTAGGTCAATTGTGACTAGGCAATATACAGTGCAGATACGAGCCGCGGGTTCACTGGAAAAACTAATGTGACATGAGTCACATCAATTGACGTGACCTGTTTATGTCACATTTCAAAACGTTACCAAATTCTCGGTCACGTTTGGTAATGTGACATCCGGTGCCACGTGTTATGTCTGCCTACAGTAATTACATGGAGTATGTCACATTACAAACGTTACCGAAAATATGGTAACATTACGTGATGTTACCTAAACTGGTCACATGTGCACATGTGACATGTGTCACATTAGTTTTTCCAGTGTTACTCGCGCGCTCTTGTATCAAGAACGGAGGAATGTTTGAATGTGTTAATCAATCGGCAGAATGATTGTCACGGCATGGCGACGGATTGTCTCTGGAGTACCCCCGGTCATCCTCAGGGAAACTGAGGTGGGGTCCATAGGCTTACTTCTGCATCTTCAGATCCAACATGTTGTGAGGAAACAAGACACGTGTCCGGGGGAGACAGAAATATGAAAATAGCTGCCCTCCCCCTTGGCATTCCTTTCACCATTTTCGCCGCTCTCCTTTGCTCTGGTCCTCTCGCACCTATACGGCGAAGCCCATGAAAGCGAAAAAGACGCAGGGTAAGGGGAGCGCTCCTCGGAAAAAGTCGGCGGGGGCGCGATGCACGTCACTAGCCGCGGGGGCTGCGCGAGGGAGGTGCCTGTCTGTGACGGAGGTAGTCGCCTCCCCGCGCCCCTACCCCCTCTCCTCCTCCTCCTCCTCCTCCTCCTCCTCCTCCGCCATCTCCTCACCTTGACGCTCGTCGCCTTCTTGACGAGGGTGCCGCCGGCGGCCGCCGGTCTTGCCCATTCAGACGAAAACGTTGCGTCGCCCGGGGCTTTCTTGTCGTCATCGACCCCGTCCAGATTTGATCCCCCCCTCCTCCTCCCTCCCCTTCCTTCCCCTCCCTCCCGCTCCTCCTCCCCCCTCTCCGCACGGATCATCTCGCAACCATTCTTAGCAGCCCAGGTCCGTCCCCCTCTTTGCCGTGTGTGGTTTATGACTGGCGGCAGCTGCTCTCCCGACGCGTGCCCCCTGAGAGAGAGAGAGAGAGAGAGAGAGAGAGAGAGAGAGAGAGAGAGAGAGAGAGAGAGGGGGGGGGGGGAAGAGGGAGAGGGAGGGAGGGAGAGCGCGCGCTGAGGGGGTGGTCCCGCCGGGCCCCGCACACCTGCCTGCACGTGGGCCTGGCCCGGCTCCCGTGCACTATGGTGCAGCCCTGCTTGCCCTCCGGGTGCAGCTGGTGCTGATCGGGTCGGGGGTCACGGTGATCGTCTGGGACTGCTCGGGGCGTGGCGGGTGCGGCGGGGCGGGGCGGGGCGGGGCGGGGCGGGGCGGGGCGGGGCGGGGCGGGGCGGGGCGGGGCGGGGCCTAGCGCCTACCAGCCGCATACTGATATTATGCCGTGATGGCTGAGAGTACGAAGTACGAAAGTATTGAACTAAAAGGTGGTGCAAAAGAGGTGTATAAAGAAATGTGGCAACTCAAATAAGAGCGTCATTCTCCGCTTTTTCTGAACTGGCCCGCGGGGTTGTGTCTGTCTGTAGTGTAAAGGTGACCTTACACTTACCATTTTCGATGTGTCCGCCTATGTCTGTTTGTCGATTTTCGTTCGATATTTTTTTTAGGCACGAAGTAGCCTTATGGTTTTGTCTCAGGATCCGATTTTTTTTATTAGCACGGCCCCTTACCTAAATCCTGATTTTTTCTATAGGATTTTGATAAGACTTGGCAGAGAGGTAGAACTCAATCTCCTTAGTTCACTGCTGAAATGCCAGGCCAAAGTTGGTGGCCAATTTTCAGAAATTTCGATCTAAAATCTTCGTTTCTATGGTAATACTCGACTTGTCTCGGGAAAACAACGTGGAAAGGGGAGCCGAGCCGAGTCGCCATTGTTGAGGCTGCTAGACCCCTTGGTGCGGCGCGCAGGGGAGGAGGACCGGCGGGGCCGGGGACTTGTTGATTCTACTCATGCACAGTAGTTCAAAAAATAAAATTTCGAACGACATGTTAGAATAAAAATGTAAAAGCAGTGTTCGAATGCCCATTGCACAACGAGCCCACAGTTCAAAAATCAAGCTGATCGGACGATTTTTACTGAGAGACTAACTTCTAAATCGTTTCAGCTAGAAAGCTTAAATTTGGCATGTGCCCCTCTGAACTAGTGAACCTGAGATAAAAGAAATTCAGTAACATGACCCATAAGGCTAGAATTTTTAAAGTAAATTTCTATATAAACCATCATCTACCGAAGAATTTAGTGAAACAAAAACACTAATTAACTTCGTGCCTACCAGGATTTCCTGAAATCGTATTTTTTTGTCTGATATGGGTGTAGGAAACATTTACTGTTGTACATTTAAATTCAACCTGCTTTGCATGGGACTTATTGAGAGACAACAAAATTGTCCAAAAATACAAAACGGGCATTGGCTGACACGACGAAAACGCTGAGTGCACTCGTCGTAACTGAACAGCTGATCATGCCCCTGCCAACAACCAGAGGCAGCCGGCCCACCCCACGCCCCACCAGATGTAACGGCCTCCCTTAGTGCGATCCCCACCCCACCCCACCCCACCCCACCCCAACTCGCCCCGCCCCACCCTGCCCCGTCCCGCGCCCTTCCCTGCCCCGCGCCGCCCTCTGCCCCGTGCTCATTGTCAGGACGACAATAACTCCAACTCCAGCTGCTGCAAGATGCGGTCCAAGACGAACAGGAGGAGGAGCAGCAGGAGCAGGAGTGCGCGTGGAGGCAAATAATCTCGGCACGCGTCCCGGTGGCGCGGGGCGGCGCGGGGTGGCGCGGGGCGGCGCGGGGCGGCGCGGGGCGGCGCGGGGCGGCGCGGGGCGGCGCGTGCGAGAGTATTGTAGTCCACAGGGGCGGCTGTGGACCTCAGGTGCACCAACTGTCCGTTAAAAGTCGGGCCGGTACGCGCGGGCCCGCTGCTGCTGCTGCTCGGGGTGCGCGGACGGTCGTACCGGCTTTGTGACAGTTTGCTCCCCCCCCCCTCCCCCCCCTCCCCTCCCAGGCCACGTGCGCAAGCTGCGACGCGGCGGACTCCTTGGTGGGCCTCGATCGACCTCGATATTCTGTGACTGCGCGCAGCGGACTCTTGGAAGAGTGTTTCCCCCGCGACGCCCCGGGGACCCCTGTTCGAGGGGGAAACAGCTCTGAAATTTTTGTGCACTTCGTAATTCAATATAACTCAAAATAAAAATCAGGAAAATTTCTTAATATTTTATGAAAATTCAGAAAAATTCACAAAACTTCAGATTGATTTCAAGCAAATTTCACAAAAAAAAAAGAAATTAAAAAAAATAGAAAAATTAGACAAATTGTACACCGAAATTTAGAGTAATTCCTCCCTCTCCCCTTTCCCCTCCTTCCCCTCTCTTCTATAGGAAACGATTTTCTTCGAACTTCTAATTTATGTCCACGTGGATATTAACATGAATATGAGATCGGTTTCACTGCTTAGTGGACATTTTTTTTAAAAAAAATTCCGCTCTGCGTTGTGCAAAACGTGATGAAAATTCCATAGTCGTTAAATTGCCGTACTTGCCTGCAGCTCAGCTGGCGACGGTCGGCACGGCGGCGGGGGGCGGGGCGGGTCGGGTCGAACTCGGGACGCGGATCCGCGAGCGTCCGCGACCGACCACAGGCCGCAGGACCGGGGTAGAGTTGCATGCGATCGAGTATCCCTTAGCCGCCTCATGGACCTCAACGACCTCATGACAGTGGTGGCGGAGCGGCGTGCGGTCCCCGTGCTGTACTGCGCAGGGGACGGCTCAGGGGTCGACAAGGCTATGCGGAACGTCACACTGTAAAAATTTGTTGTAAAATAACGCAAAAAAAAAAAAAATTACAGGTTTCGCTGTTAAATCGGTGAACAGATTTTTCCTGTAGTTTGATGAAACATTTTGTGAATTAACAAGAAAAATCGCGAAACAACAGATAAAATTTGTAAACTTACGGAATTCTTTTGTAAAGTTACGGAATATTTTTGTAAAGTTACAGAGTTTATTTTGTTGTTAATGAACACGAATAAAAAGAAAACTCACAGTCAGTTCGTTTAACAAAATTCACAGATATTACCTGTTAATTTACATGTTTTTTTTTACAGTGCAGCTAAAATTTTCTCGTGTACGCGGGAAACCTTTAAGTTGGAAATGAGTGTGTGAATTTAAGTGCACAGTTGGAGATTCACGACACGCGGTATGTACGACCTGGTTCTTGGTTATCCAGTGCAGGGCTGCTTGCGTCCCCATTCGACATTCGACCTGGCTTGAAGCAAACGATAAGTCAAAAAATCACAGAATTGGAAAAGAACTTTCTCTATTTGTCTGTCTTCATCAAATACGATATTTACTTTCGTGAATTTACCTGACCGATTGTCACTTTACAACTTTATTTCTAAATAACTAATAACGAAAGAAAAAATTGTTGTAGATTTACGTTGATTTTTTTCTTACTGTGCCGTGTGCTGCCGTTGCTGGTCCGTCCGAAGGTTATGAATGACTTTGCGACCCTCGTGCTAGGCTGTCCATCTCTGCACGTTCCACGAAAGCCGTCGGGGTTGGGCGGGGGGGGGGCGGGGCCTGGTGGGGCTGGGCAGGCAGGGGTGGACAGGCAGGTGCAGGGCAGGGGCGCCTCCGTCGGGCCGGGTGCAAGCGCACCTCATACTGCTCCTCGGGCAAAAGATTGCGGGGGTGTTTTACCCGAGGGGTGGACCACACTTCCTATGTATTCCTTTAAAATATTTGGAATTAATTCTCTGGAATATATGGAATATTTAAAATTTGTCCTGGTTTTTATTGGCTGAGCTAAATTTAAATTTAAATTTAACTTTAAATGCTCAGCCCTGTCAGAAAGCGAAAGGGGAGACCGCCTGGAAGATGGGGTGGCGTGAAGTGAAGCGGCAGGCGTGAGGCGTGGGATGTGAGGTGGACAGGCATGCCAACCGAAATCGCGAAAATATTTTAATTTTAGCGCGCCGCAGGCCAAGGTAGACGCACATTTAGCTCAGCTTCACACGGTTTTAACGTGCGTCTACCTTGTATTTTTAAAAAGAATATACACTGTTCTTACGTTCTTATGACAGTAATTTTGAGCGTGTACGGTACTTGAACGCTGTCAGTACCTGGCTGCTGGGGGTGCCCATGGGGGTGGGGTGCAAGGTGCATCCTGCGCGTCGGACCACATCTGTCACACTCGTTCGCGACACGAACGCCGCCCCGCCCCGCCCTGCTCCGCCCCGCCCCGCCTTGCCACGCCCTTCCACGCGCGAGCACCTGGTTGCAAGGGCATGAGGGGAGCGGAGGGCGTGTGCCGCTGCGCGCAAAACATTATACCCCATAACCCCGCTCACTGCACCCCGCGCCCCGCCCCGCCCCGCCCCGCCCCGCCCCGCCCCGCCCCGCCCCGCCCCGCCCCTACGCGCCACGCCCTACCTCACCCGGCCGCCCCACCTCGCGGCGTGCTGCTCCTGGCCGGGCAGAAATAGAAAGCACACGTGGTTGTCTGGAGGCTGCTGCGCCCGGGGAGCCACCCCACCCGGGGGTGGAGCGCACCTCCCCCCGCCCCAGGTGTGTGCGTGTAAAGCCCCCGTCCACGCGCACGCGCAGATCTGGGTCTCCCGCAGACAATACAAACATGTTCTCCCAAACAGACGCGCTTGGCACTTTGGCGTTTCTCTTTTCGGACGAGGGGGCAACCACTCCCCATCCTAGTGTACACAGGATTTCTACTGATTTCACAATTTTTCTCCTAGGTTTTGTGAGATTTCTATGAGATTTTTTTTTTTTGTACCGCCGGTTTTATTTTAAGATGTCACGAGGTTTCCCAGTTTGATTTCCGAGAGTTTCATGGAGATTTCCTGAGGATTTAATTGCGATTTCTGAATATTTCATCGAGGTTCCTCTGGGTTTTTCGTGTGTTCATGCCAAGGTATTCAGTAAATAGTGTGTACCTGGGCATTCACACACTATTTACTGCATACATGGGTATGTACACATTATTTTCTGGATACTTCGAAGTATGCAGTGAATAAGGAATACTTGTACACACTTGGTTTTCCAGAGTACATACATACATACATACATACATACATACATACATACATACATACATACATACATACATACATACATACATACATACATACACTCACCTAGTACAAACAGGCACATACACACAATACACATACACACACGGCGCGCGCACCGGTACTGCCCGCCCCACAGAACGGTGCTCCCCTACTGTTTCCGGTCTGGAAGCCCAGGTGAGAGCGGCGGGCCGGGGGCGGGCCGGGGGCGAGCAGGGGGCACCGCCCTCTCCACCCCGCCCTGGCGGCCCTGGCCCGGCGCAGGAGGAAGTCGATGATGTCTGAGAGGGAGAGGAATCTCAGCTGTCATTGCCCCCGCCCCTCCTCCCCGCCCCGGGGCACGCGGCCGGCGCGCGTCTGTCGCGTGCGCACCTGGTTACTCATCATCACTTTCCTCCTCCTCCTCCTCCCCCTCCTCCTCCTCCTCCTCCTCCTCCTCCTCCTCCTCCTCCTCCCCCTCCCCCTCCCCCTCCTCCTCCTCCTCCTCCTCCTCCTCCTCCTCCTCCTCCCCGCAACATGCTGCGCTCCAGAAGGGTAAGAACGAGTTCACAACTCCTGCGCACTATGCACTTAAATCCAATTTGTGATAAGTACTTTTGCTGAATTTTTTGCACTCAAATATTCGTGCCGACCAAAGACAACGCCAGCACGATGGTGGTCATGGTTTATCTTGTATTTTCCATAATCTCTATGGTTGCCCCTCGGTGTTGGAAACATTCCATTTTTCTGGGGTTCTTCGCAAGCAAAGAACAAATTTCTCCTGCTTTGTGTAACGTATGCCAGTGCCACATTGCGCTATTACACCCATAGGAACACAGATGTGTGCCTGTCGCGCACTTACAGGTGTGAATAATTCTATTCGTATTCTGCTGTCTTGAGGTGAGGAAAAGTCGAGAAAAATTCCATAGAAATAGCGCACCTTTGCTCGTAGAAATGCTCGTGTCTGAGTTACGTACACACCTACAAGTGTGTGACATCCGCTTACTTGTACACGTGGAATATCCCCCCCCCCCCCCGCTTCTCCCCTTGCTCTCCTCCCTAACCCCACACGTGCATTTCCGCTCTAACTTGTTCTGATTGCGCGCGAGAGCTGGCCTGCCCGAATAATTTCGGTAGAAAAAGCAGGATGCAAAGAAGATGACAACTTAGGAGGGAGGACGGGGAAAAAAAAGGACTAGCGGTGCCAGGAGTTGCGAGGCATCTGGCCGATGTAATCGTTGTCCCTCCTGTACTTTACCCTGTAAAGAGAAACGCGTGATTTAGCACCTACACGCAGATGAGTTTGTAACTTTGATTGATGCAAAAATAAGCCTGTACATGGGGGGACAAAATTACTGCCAAACGTCATTTTGGGAATGGATATAGTGAGGTTCTCTACCGTTAGGCCCGAGGCTGAAAAACATCGAAACTCGGATGTATACTTTCTCCTCCACACCCATTTCCCTAAAGATCCTTTTGTACCCGCAGTTTTTTTCTTTTTTATTTATTATTTCCCCTTGGTAAGATTCTCATCTGAGCGGACTGCTTCTGTGGCTTACTGCCGAGCCCGGCCCGGCCGGCCCAGTTGACAGTGTGTGTCGGGAGTGAGTTTGCATGTTGACGCGCGGTGGTGACGGGACGGGCCGGGAGGGTCTCCGAGGATGACACAGAGGGCAGGTGGATGCACAATGGATGCTGAGTGCGGGCCCGCCGTCGCCTCGCGCCTTTATCTTGAGCACACACACACGCGCACACACACACGGTGGCGCTGACGGTGAAAGTCCCTCTCCGGAGCGGGCGGCGCGACAAACCCGACGTGTACAGCGCGACATTCAGAAGCAACTGACTCATAGTAATCGCAGAGGAGCAGAGCATTATTGTGTAGAGTGGTGCTGCTGCGGGCCGCATGCAACGGGACTCATCGGTGCGAGGGCGAGTGTGTGTGCGTGTGTGTGTGTGTGTGTGTGTGTGTGTGTGTGTGTGTGCGCGCGCGCGCGCGCGCGTGCGTGCGTGTCTGAATTTTGGTGTACACATTCTGTGAATTTTTGCGAATTTTCCTGATTTTGTAAATTTCCCTGCACTGATAATAAATGTGTTCAACTGGCGTAAGTGTTTAACACCACGTTGCACACTTTCATGTGTTGTCTGAAAATTTGCGTACCGTACTTACAAGTGTTGAACAGTAAATTTGAACACTTTATGGTGTCCAAACCTGCACGTTTAACCTTCAAATGTAATACATTTAAGTGTTCAATTTCACTGTTTAACACTTTTTAGGATGCCAATTTCCCGGTCAAACACCTAAAAGTGTGCAACGTAGTGTTCAACACCTTCATGTGCACGCCAGTTGAACACTTTTGTCATCAGTGTGGTTTTTTGTAAATTTGCCGATTTATTTCTGAATTTTCCTGAAATGTTATGAAATTTCCTAAATTGCGAGGTGTAGAAAAAGAAAACAGACTTTTGTTACCTCCTCGGGGAGAGACAGCGAAAAAAACAACTTACGCTGACACTTTCTTCGACGGGTTGCGAAGAATAAGAGAGGCCTGCTTGTTCAGTTTGATGTTGCGGAGGCCGAACCAACGCGATATAACACGTACCTCGGATCAGGTTGGACAGTATTCTTTTTTTCTGATTTGTTCCCCCTCCCCCTCCCCCACCTCCCGGTTTCCTATTTTCATGGGCAAATCGCGTTTCACGAGGAGGCTTCCGCGCTGCTCCCTGCCTGATGTTATCCTGCGCTTCATACTGTACAGTCCACCCCGCGGCACAGGGTCGTATTTGGGTTCCGGGATTATACTCTGTTCCCGGCTGAATCGTTTCCGGTGGTGTGGAAGATCGCGGCGGAGGAAAAGTCTACGTGTCGAAATTAAATTATAGCTAAAAGTGCTGAACCGACAACGGTGGGATTGCAAAAATATATATATATATGTAAAAAAAAAAAAAAAAAAAAAAAAAAAAAAAAAAAAAATCGCTCAGCTGATGTGAGATGTAAAAAATTTGCACTATACGGCTAAAAAAATGAAACAGCGGCAAGAACAGCGGAAAAATAAATGTCAGTTTAGCTAGAAAATAAGCGCGGTAGCTAAAAAAATTAGCTGCGGCCGTAGCCAAAAAGTTAGTGCGCCTGCTAATATTTTTGCTCAGACGCGATTTTTTTTTTTTTGCGAGTGGGGTGCACCCGCCTACCCCCCGCCCCGCCGCGAGGTGATGAGTGGCCCCCCATGACAGTTGCACTCCCTTGTAAAGAAAGGGGGAATGATCACGTAATGGTTATTTCCCAGGAGCCAACTATTGCGTGATGTTTGCGTGATGTTTGCATCCATCAGAGGGGTTGAAATTTTCACGTGAGGGGTGCATCGCTTTTAAGGTGTGGTTACACCCCCTCTAGAGCGGTATGAAACTATCACGTGATGGTTACACACCCCTGAAAGCGGGATTAATTTTTCGCGAGATGGTTGTGCCCCCTTGCGGAGGGGGTGTGACTATCATTGGGGGTGGGAGGGGGGGGGGGGGGGGGTGTTGTGTTACCATCCAAAAATAATTTCTTCGAAAACTTAGAAGATTCACATATCTTAAACGAAGTCTCCCTTGAGGATCAAACTTGCATGGTACCTTTAATCTCCCAGTAAACAATGTATGACAAAAATTTTGCCAAATTCCTCATAGTTAGCAATGTTTAGGTGGTTTGCGTCCCTATTTTCCGGAGACACCACACGAGTTGAGTTTCTGCAATGCTCCAAACTGAACGCCCGAGTGTGACGGCTCTCCCCGGGGTGTGCACATGCAGTGGCATAGCCACGTTAACTTTTTGTCCACGTCTGCGCTGATCGGATAGCCGTGGGGCGGGGTGGGTCATGGTGGGTCGGGGCGGGGCGGGGCGGGGCGGGGCGGGGCGGGGCGGGGCGGGGCGGGGCGGGGCGGTCCTCCTGTTGGCGAGACTCCTGTTGACAGGAGAGGGCTGTTCGCACCCCGGAAGCGCACCGACCACACCACAGAGGCATCAAAGACCTTCCGGATGGCCGCGAAAAACCTCCCCGTCCCGTGGGTAGGCTTATGCAGGCCATTGTGCTGCAGGACGCAAGCGCGCGCACACACACACACACACGCACACGCAAACTCACACACTCTCTCTCACACACACACACAGGCCCACAGGCACACGCACATGGAGGTGCTCGCCGGGGGGCGACATTCCAGGGAAATAAAATGTATCGGGGGGGGGGGGGGGTGCGAGGAGGAGGAGGCGATATGGGACCTGCCGTGGAGCGACACCTTATTGTGGGGGGAGGAGAGGGAGGTGGGAGGGGAGGGGCCTGAGGATCGGCGCGCGATGTCCGAGCTGCGCTTCTGTCAGACTGGCGCACTGCCGACCTTTATAGTTTTCGAAGCACGCTCTCCTCGCTCCGTCTCTCTCGCACCTATGTGGCGCGAGTCACGAGTGCGAGGGAGACAGAGCGATAAGATCGCTCTTCTGAATCAGTCTACAGCGTGGCCACGTCTTATGTCAGCAATTTTAACTATAACTATCTCACTCGTAAAACTAGAAGGCGCTCTTCAAGAGTTCTACTGAGTTTTTTCTTTAAGCTTTACTACACCCGCACATTTATTTTACCCAAGTTATAATCAAAAGTTCCGTTGTCTGCACTGTTAAAAATTTATTGTGATTTCCCAGCATTTCCTCGATACGGAACGATTGTGAAATCCCAACACTTCTCTGTAGTCAGAAAGGGACCCTTTTGCTGCCTCAAAGTGAAATATTTTGTCGGACAGTCGACCATATTTTTGAGGCCAGTCTATTTTAAATACAGAGGACAGTTGGAATTTCCCGAAGAGTTGTGATTGAAATACAGAGGCCAGTTGGAATTTCCTGAAGAGTTCTGGTAAAAATACAGAGGACAGTTGTAATTTAACGAAGTCTTTTGGTTTAAGTACAGAGGCCTGTTGTAATTTAACGAAGAGTTCTGGCAACTTTTTTCACAATAGAGGTGCTGTGAATTTCCAACATTTTTTTTAACAGTGTGTCAGGATTTCGCAAAATAGTTTTTTTTTTTTGTGTGTGTGTTTGTGTGTGTGTGTGTGTGCACTCAAAACTTATTTGGTGGCGGTTAAGAGGACCTGTGACCGCGATTCGTTTGAGTATCGCTCTGGGAGAGAGTGGCGCCCTCCTGGTCACCTAGTCCGCCCCGCCCCGCCCCGCCCCGCCCCCCCCCGCCCCGCCCCGCCCCGCCCCACCCCGCCCCGCCCCGCTGTTCCTCATGCGGGGACCAGACCAGACCCAGACCGCGACCCGACCGGGGCATTACTGCTGGCACCACTCCGGAATGCTGGAATGGGAGTCCAGCACGCGCCCTCTCCCCCTCGCCCCTCCTCCCCCCCCCCTCCCTCTCTCTCATTGTTGCTAAGACCCAGGTTATTGTTCTGGGAACACAAAGATGCCTAATTTAATTTGAAAAAATGTCTGTTATTATCAATAATTGTATTCTACCATATTCTAGTACTGTATTAAACCTTGGTGTTTTGTGCGAGGTTTTGTGTGACGCCACTCTCTCGTGGAATGAGCATTGCACGGCTGTTATTGGAAAGGTTTTTGGCATTCTGGCTCAATTGAGAAGAAGTTTTTCTTTTATTCCACCTCAAGTAAGAAAGATGATTGTATCGTCAGAAGCTTTTCCGCATATTGACTATGCTCCTGTATTATTCACGGATATGTCATTCAATAATACCTTAAAACTTCAAAAATTCCCCTTTGATGGGACGCCAAATTTTCCAGGCATTCTCTTGAAAGCAGTACATTCAAGGGAAAGCCTTTGGATTTATACTCTTAGCCTTAAATCTCGAAGAGACCTTGAAATCGTGGACTATCTTTTTACCGTGTGGCGTGCTTAGTGAATACAGGTGGATACAGGTGTTGAAACATGTTGCCAGGCGTCAAGCAAAAGACCAGCCTGTCATGTGTCGTATCAACACCTTATAAGCTCCAAGCGCTCTCTCTCTCTCTCTCTCTCTCTCCCTCTCTCTTTCTCTCTCTCTCCCTCTCTCCTTCCCCTCACTCTTCTGCACTCTCTCCTCTTGTCAATTCCACTCACCTTAGTTTTTCCTGATTTCCGCAGCAGGCAGCTCGTTTCTTTTGATTGCCAGCACCGGGGAGAGGAAAGACGGAGGTGGTGGGAGTAAAGGAGAGAGAGAGAGAGAGAGAGAGAGAGAGAGAGAGAGAGAGAGAGAGAGAGAGAGAGAGAGAGAGAGAGAGAGAGAGAGAGAGGTGCATATGTCTGGTGTCTGGTTGGCCCGGGTCCTGTCAGTTCTAATCTGTTTGGGCTGTCAGCCTTAGCAGCCACGGTATTGTCATGACCTTATAAAATGGGTTACAATTTCCTCCTGAAATAGATATTTTATTTATTTCAGTGATTTTCTGATATAATTTAGGCGTTTGAAGCCCTCTGAAGTTTGTTTTAAGAACACACCTGCAGGCGCTAGGAATGAGCGAACATATTCGCAGTCGAACGAACTCGAACGAAGAGCAAACTGTTTGTGTTTGCTCGTCCTCGAATGCAGGTGTTCGTAATCGAACTGTACATGGACTGATCGAACAAATTTATTGTTTCGAACAAAACTGTACTGGTCGATGTTCCTCGCATTTTCATAAACGTGTGGCAATTTGAATTTCATTTTGAGTTACGGATAAATTGCATATTTTGATAGAAAACATTTTGTGAGCTACTTTATTTAATGGGATGGAATAAAATCATTGTTCGTGTTCATTTCGACAGTGACAGTGAACAAGGGGTCGTTCAGTTCGGTTCGGTTCGAAGATTTCCGGACTAAATTTGTTAGAGTTCGTTCAATTTCGAACTGGGCTGTTCGCAAGCAGGCGCGTGCTTACAAGAACACACCCACCGTTGTGCGCTTGCAAGTACGCACCTGTAAGTATGCACACTTAGTTAGGAGTGTTGGTTTACCTCTTGCTAGCGGCTAGCAGCTAGCAGAGCAGCTAGCCCCACCCAATTCGAGTATAAATTCGAAAAATGACTGTATTTGAAGAGATATGAATGCAAACAATGCAAACCACAGAAAACGTGACTTTCGCTTTCGCACAATCTCTCTTCTTCAAATCGCTTATAAGTGCAATTCTGACAGTGTCTGGCGAAAGCATTCATCGTCCCTCTGCACCTGCTGGCCTGCAAGTATAGTGTCAGCAGCGGGGAGCCACCGCCTTGCATTCCCGTGGAACTCTTTTCCTCTGCAGATGTGGGTGTACGTAGCGAGGGGGAATGTACTCTGAATCTTGTTATGTGCTAATCTTGTGATTTTTTTTTTTGTGAATTTTCGTGAATTTTTATTGAATTTTGTGAATATTCCACCTAACTTTTTGTGATTTTTTCTGATTTTTTTTTTAACCTTCCATAATTTTTCTACGAGGTGTACAAAAATTTCAGAGTTTTATCTCCCACTCGATACGTATAGACACAATATTGAGCACAGACCAGGGACCAATTCGTTTTTTGTTTTGTTTTGTTTTATTAAGAGCAGCACTCGGAGCAGCATAGGTTCATTTCTTGTAGTTTTGTGTGCTCGTGCGATTAGGGCCGGAGAGTACGCTACCGGGCTGCGCCCGGGAGGTTGGGGGGGAGGGGAGAGGGGGAGGGGAGGCTGGGAGGATACCTGACACCCACCTGTACAAGCGCCTCCGCCCCGCCGGGCCGGACTCACAAAGGCAGAGGAATGTTGGTGGTGTGGTCCACAAAACGAGGAGACCCGAGCCTCGTTGGGATGCTGGAAGGGGGCGCAGCTGGACCATTGTGGTGTACGGCGGGCATACTGCTTAGCACAATATCGCTTCTGCAAAGTGATGGCCCATCGGGACAGGTCGCTGCTGTCTCTCTCTCTCTCTCTCTCTCTCTCTCTCTCTCTCTCTCTCTCTCTTTCTCTCTCTCTCTCTCTCTCACTCACTCAATATCTCCCACGACACGCTCCGCCGCATGGCTCTCACCTCTCTCTCTCGCTCGCTCTCGCTCCTGTTGCCTAGTAGTGTGGGAAATGTTTCCCAAACCGGGCGAGATTCGTCGCGGACTGCTCGCTGTCGTCGTCAGGTTACAGACAGCGTGGCGGGATAGACAGCGAGAGAGAGAGAGAGAGAGAGAGAGAGAGAGAGAGAGAGAGAGAGAGAGAGAGAGAGAGAGAGAGAGAGAGAGAGGCGAGGGGCAAGATCAGGTGCAGGCGATTTCTTGGGAAGCTTCTGGCCCGGTGGTGTGTGTTCAGTCCACTTGTCCGTGATTGCTCCCTCCCCCCCCCCGCCCCTTTCCCCTGCCGGAACATTGCTGTCTTCCACCCAGCAGCCGAGTTGGTCTTATGTGGGAGACAGTTCGGGCGTTCGGGCTGCAGCAGAGGTGCTTGCTCATTTCACGAAGGAAGCGAGAGAGGGAGAGAGAGAGGGAGCGAGAAAGAGAGAGAGAGAGGTAGAAGGCAGAGCCGCAGTCAGCACCTGTTTCCGACCTGCCACTCGCTAAGCCCTTGACCGCTGCAAAGCAGTTCACGACGCCGGGATCATATAAGCAGCAGGTCCTTTCATTTTTATTCTGTTCTGCGCCCTTCTTGTACTCATTCTTCTTTCATTTCACTGCGCATGCACCGCATCAAGCAATCCAAATGTGAGGCTGAGCTTAAGCTTAAGCTTATTCATACACTCTGTTACCTCGACGGACAGGATGAATCACACAACGCACAGATATACATTAAACATGTGCACTTATTCCTCCTTCCCAAAAAAATCTCTCTCTCTCTCTCTCTCTCTCTCTCTCTCTCTCTCTCTCTCTCTCTCTCTCTCTCTCTCTCTCTCTCTCTCTCTCGTCGGGGTCGATGCTACACAACGTGCGTTGTGCGTTACGCTTTACTTTGCTAAAAATTACAACGCGGAATGGACCCTTTTTCCCGCTATGTAACCGTTTGTCAAGTATACGGGAAGACCGAACCGGGCAGTAAACAGACCTTCCCGTTTTTTTCAAAATACGTATCAGCCCGTCAAGTCCCATATATTTTGCATATTGAGCACTTTTCATGAAAACTGCCGTACTTTAGTTGGGCCAGGAATTACGCAACTTTATTATTTACTGATATGTCTCTCCTGAGTGGTGAAAAGAACGAGTATTGTTCTCAGTCGAGTGTAACCCTTAATTAAGGGTTAATCAGTTAATCAGTTAACTGATTCCACTTTCATCTCAGATCTCACAATACCTACAGGCATGATACTTATACTACTCTTAACTGGAGATTCTGATCTTTATTCCAACAATGAACTTTTTTCCAAGTTTAATAGTATTATTTTGAGAACACTTAACAAATTTTGCATGTTGTCATTCTAAGTCCATAACCCAGCTTATTAGTGGAGTTTTCAATCTCAGAGAGCACAATACCTACAGACATAAAACTTGAACTAATCTAAACTAGGAACCTTCGTCTGCATTTCAACCATGAACCTTTTTTCACGGTTAATAGTATAATTTTGAGAACTCTTAACAAATGTTGTGCTAGTTTTTACTCTAAGTCCCCGAGTCTAGTTCTATCCCGAGTCGGCTCGCGCTCCTTTATGCGCCCCAAGAATCGAATCCGAACACGGCCCGAGCCAGGACTCGAGGCCCGAGTGTCCGGGGCAAAACTTCCCCTACACGCACTAACACAATCTGTGATGAAAATGGACTCACATACGACTCACATCCACGGTAAAAATAGTTTCTTGTATTTCAAGATTTTCCTTGGATCTTATGGAGAATGTGAATACCAATGGACATCCAGGACAGATCTTGAAATACAAGAAACAATTTTTACCGTGTCACGTTTTACATTTCTGCCTCTGTAGCACATAATTATGTAAAGAACGAGTTCCACACTTGTCACAAAATTCATTTTGTGTTCTATTTGGCCGTTTTTTCACTGAAAATCCACGAGTCATAATTCTCGCCCCCATACGAGTGAGAATTTGAGGGCAATTTTATTACTCTCTGGAGAGTGAGAATTTTTTTCCTCGCCCTTTATGAGAAAGAATTTTGAGACCTCGCCCCTCGCCCTGATAAAGATAGAATTCATGCTCAAATTAAGTGAGGTTAAAATATTCTTACTCAAATAGAGCGAGGGTAAAAAATATCTCGCTCGAAAAGAGTGAGGTTAAAAATTCTCACTCTAATTTAGCATGGAAAAGTGCACCGTGAAAAATATTTCCGTAGATGTACAAAATATTTTGTAATTCACTATGTACAACATATCTCGTACATGTACGACTTTACACGTTACGACTTAGTTTGCTCACCAATCGATTCTGAGTTAATACGCATAGTTATAAAAAGTTTACAATATAAATCGTAACTGTACAAGACCTCTCATGGAAAATTTTCCCGTACCGGTACAAGGATTTCTTACAGTGTGTCCTCTCCCATTTTGGGTGAGAAATTAGATTCTAGAGTTTGCAGTGTTATCATTATTAGTATTTTACCAGAGCTGGATTGTACATTCCAGTCAGATTTTGGAAGGAAAGAGACGACCCGTCCTTTTTAAATCCCCCGCAAACGCTGAATGGTTTTTGCATGCTCCTCTCCGCACTTGTCGAATCAAAGCGCTTGGTGCGAGTGCGATCGTCCGGAAGGAGCCTTTCGCTCACAATGACACACGAACACGAGGCCCGAGGGAGGCGAGGCGAGACATACGTGAGTCACTGCGGCCGAGTCCCAATATCGTTTATGGGTCGGGACATTGCAAAGAAATGTTGCCATTTTTGGAAATCATTTTATTCTGCACTTCTATTACGCCTTAACTATAACTATGCTTGTAGGCTTAGAGGCAAAAACAATTATTTTCTCGCAGTAAAATATTCCTGTAAAAAAAATCAAAGGCAACCTGCCGCATATTATTGCATTACTTTATTGGTTCCCAAAAACCCAATAACTGTGTGATTTTTTTTTTTTTTTTTTTTTTTTTTTATGCCTATAGGTATAGGTGTGTGAATTTACTTTCGCACACTTCAAGAGTGTAACACCCCGAGGAAAAGTCACATTTCTACAAGGAACTCGCACAGCAATAGTGTTACATTCACACACTTTAGGGTTTCCAGCGTGGTTTGGAGCTGCTTCTGCACCGCCGGAGCCATGTTAGCAGCAGCAGCCTTACTGAAAGGGGAGCATTCTCCCGGTGGCTTTGTTGTGATTATTTGCTCGACGATTGAGGAGGAAGAGGAAAATGCACGCATTTATACAGACCCACAACTTCATTCACACATCTTGTTATTTTTCGCAAGCTTGTTCGTCCTTTTTATCAACGTATAGCTCTGCTTATATCTTTCTTGCTGAGCCTGGGTGACCGAGAGGCATTTACTCTGAAAGGCAAGCGCAAAAAACTCAGAGAACTGTCAACGCAAGGTGTTTCTCGTGATTTTAGGCCTAACGCTTTCCGGGGTATCAGCTTCGTGAATTTTCAATACCTGTCGCTCTCGTTCCGTCGTTCCCAAAAATGTTTGAATGGAATTCCATTCCAGGGCCGTGCGTTGCAGGAATTCAAGGACTGGATAAGGAAAAACCTCGCGGTCAAAAATCCACATTTTCGTTGTCTTTTTAAATTGAAATTTTGTACGAACCTCTTGGGCACGTGTAAGTTTACGAATAAGTTTACTGTAAACAGTGAGAATCCTCTTACGGACGGAACCGATGATGGGTACGGACGAGTCCTCCTTCCAAACCATGAGAGTTAGTTTTTCTACTGCGGTACTGTAGGAACTACCATATACTTCGGAGACCTGAAGGGAGCTCCCTAGGTTTATTTCCGTTTGCCTCAAGTGCGGAGTCCGCGGAAGTGCCTAAACACTTACCGTTTAGGCATTGTTACCTATTCAGTTCAATAGTAAATTACTTAGAATTTTAGAGAATTATCAATATAATTCAAAAACTAAGTTTTAATCAATTTACATCCTTAATTGTGCTTACCCTTCATTTTTCGAAGTCCTTTCCTATCGCGGTTTCGAGCAGTGTTGCCACAAAAAGTTAGGCAAAAAACCGCGCAATACACCTGTGTGCAGGTGGTGGTATCTCCGCCTGCCTACTAGGCAACTCCCCTGCACCCTGCTTGCTCAGATGTTGCCTATCAGGCAGGCGGAGTGGAGATACAGTCCCGTTACTCACAGGTGTATTGCGCGGTGTTTTGCCTAACTTTCTAGCAACACTGGTTTCGTGGCATCGTTTCCAGAGGATTACTTACTTCACAGTCCCCTTTTCAGCCCTACCTGAAGACAACACAAAAATCAATTCAAACCACATCTCTCTCTCTCTCTCTCTCTCTCTCTCTCTCTCTCTCTCTCTCTCTCTCTCTCTCTCTCTCTCTCTCTCTCCCCCCCCCCCTCCCTCTCGCACGCGTCATGGGCGGCACTTGGGACCTCAAGTCCCACGACGACACGTCCGTAGAGTAGGCGATAGCGAAGCTGTGCCCGGCCCCGCCCCACCCCACCCCACCCCACCCCGCCCCGCCCCGCCCCGCCCCGCCCTGTCCGGCCCGACCCCGCCTCGGCAACAATAATTACGAGCACTGAGGACTCGTAAATAGCTAGGCGATCTCTAATATAGCCATTTGTCTGCGCGCTACCGCTGCGCCCCGCCCCCGCCCCGCCCCGCCCCGCCCCGCCCCGCCCCCGCCACCACGCCCTGGGGACATACACCACCACTGCAGGGCCGCACGGTCGCCATTACTCTTATCTGCACGGCGTTACTCGCTGCCGGGCCGGGCCTGGCCGGCCGCAGCGCGCGCTGTCCGCCCGATATTCGATACCTCCGTGTACACCTTACGGCCTGGGCTATGGCAATAGCAAAAGCGCGAAAGGTGTGTTGTTAAATCAGAGCCGCTCCTCTAGCCTCGCAGCAAGAGGTCGGACGCGCCCGGGCCCGGCCGGCCGGCTGGCGTGGCTGGCGCAATACACCCGTGTGCCAGGCGACAGGACACAATTAGCCTCGCGAAAGGCGCGCTGGGCGCGGCGCGGTGCGGCCATTCCATGAGACAAGGTTACGGGGGGAAATCAGAGTTGATACGACTGCAGCGGGAAAATATGACCATAGTCCGGAGAGGGGGGGGGGAGGGGGATAGTGAGTAAGGGTGGAAAGTCCCCTCTGATTCAAGTTCTCCTGACGAGGTTGATTATTTTTCAAACCAACCGGTTTAAAAAAAAATCTTGCGCGCGCAGTTCTGAAAAGGCATCTTTTTAAAATTTTCTTTTTCTGCTTTACCGGGTTATTTGAAAGTAATGCAAAATTCTCGGCAATCGTCTCTTTTTGATACTATTACTCTGCCGTACACTGGAAAAACGAATGTGACATGCGTCACAGTCAGACGTGCCGGTGTGACGTCTGGAGAGGTCACATAACGTGGTGTGACCGCAGTTTTGGTCACGTTTGTGACGCGACCTCCTATGTCTCACGCCGCATACCCTGGAACCGGCGCCGCATCACTCGGTAGCACTAAAACTGGTCTCACCAGTTCACGTCACGCATATCACATTATCCAGGGTATACGTCGAGGGGGAAACAACTCTGAATTTTGGCGTGCAAATTTTGTGAATTTTTGCGAACTCTTGTGAACTTTTGTGAAGGGTTTAATATTGAGTTTTTGTCAATTTTTCCCTGAATTTTACCAAGTTTTGGGGGGTTAATTTTTGTAAATTTTGCTGATTTTGTTCTGCATTTCTCTAATTTTTCCGAGTTTTTCTGATTTTTTCTAAATATCTCTGAATTTTCCCAAATTTCTCTGAATTTTCCTGAACTCTTCTGAACTATGAGGTTCACATAAATTTCAGACATTTCAAAGCTGTTTCCATCTCGGTATACGTCCATATACGTATACGTTGCGTCCATGATGAGGAGGTTTCCTTTAAACTCCCGCCGTACCTCTTCCTGCCTCCGCGCGCGCGCGGCACTGCTCGGGTTGATACGGTACGAGAGGAGAGGAGAGGGCCCCCGCCGATAGGTGCGTGCGGGTGGCTTATAACGGGGCGCCTCCCGGGCCCGGGCCCGGCAACCTGATCCCTGTGGGGCCCTGCGCGGGGTACAAGGGGGAGGGGGGAGGCACTGGGGTGGGGGGCCCCGCGCCGCATCGCAGCATCGCGCGACAGTGCAGTGCTGTACGCGGGCACCGCCCCTCCCAGCCGCGCCGTGCAGGTTAAGTAGTTGTCTTTACAGAAAACAAAAAAAAAAAACAAAAAAACAAAAAAAAAAACACACCCGCAAGTGTGAAATTGATTTTACAGTTTACATTCACCTTCAGCTACAGTAGTGAAACCTTGCTGAAATAATACCCTTGGTCGCTTCTGCTTCGCGCCGCAGCCATAGCGTCGTGCAGTGATTTTTTTTTAAAATTTACCTTGCAAGATTCTCTGTCCTCTTACATTCAAATTCACCCGAAGCCTGCGGTAGCAGCCTCGTGCTCTTCTAACGACCGCGGTGGCTGCTTGCACCGGCGAGTTCACTGTTTCCCGCGCGTAACTTTTCCCCGCTCTGCTACTATACTGCTTTAACCAAAGGGGCCAAACCACTCATGAAACTCTGTGTACGCACTAGGATGGGGAGCGGTCGCCCCTCGGGTCGCCCCCTCGGCGGTGCTGGCGCCCATAGTTCTCAAACGGGTGGTTCCGGGAACCCCGGGATGCGTCCGGAACCGTAAGTGCGAGAGAGATGCAGTAACCGAAGAGCTGTTCCCTCTCGCTCTCACGTGCGCGTTCGGACGCGTCCCCAGAGCTCTGCTGGTGCCCAACCGGTGCCGCGCGGCGCCCTGTCTATGACGACGCCCCGCCGTGGGGCGGACAATATAAGCCACGTCTCACGTAAGAGGGTCAAGTCCAACACACTCCCCTCCTGGCCGCTCGGCGCCGCTCGGGGCCGCTCGGGGCCCCGCGGCGGGCTGCACAGCGGCGCTGCGTGGGTGCGCGCGCCCCGCCCGGACCCGCAGAGCCTTCGGGCGGGGCGGGGCGGGGCGGGGCGGGGCGGGGCGGGGCGGGGTGACCTAGCGGGCGGGAATGTGGCGTGGCGCGGCGCCGGCCGGACACCTTGCCGCCGGTCACTCACATCACATCGCTTAACTAAGTTGTTTATGCTCTCGCTGTACCCCGCCCCCTCTCACCGCGGTATATATGAGCTGAGCTGCCCCGCCGGCGCGAACACAACAGTGTGGTGCAGCATTACCCATTGGCACTACCTATTGCATTTTTTTATTATTACAAGGTAGACGCACGTTAAAACCGTGGAAAGCTGAGCTAAAAGTGCGTCTACCTTGGCCTGCGGCGCGCTAAGGTTAACAGTTAATAATACAGATTTCGATTAGTCGATTATCACGAAGTTGTTTGCTCAAACCAAGTTACGATGGCAACACTGATGTTTCCACATTTCACGTCTCACATCTCACATCACAGCTCGCCCCGGCCGCCCCATGGCGCATGCTGACAGGGCTGAGCATTTAAATTTAAAAAATAAATTTAAATTTAAATTTGAATTTAAATTTAGCTCAGCCAATTATTATTATTATTATTATTATTATTATTATTATTATTATTATTATTATTATTATTATTATTATTATTATTATTATTATTATTCACTGTAACTCAATTGCTATCTGACGTCACATTCCTTATAATATGGCCATAATCTGATGTCACATTCGTTTCTTTTAACGTGATTCTGGAGGACTGTGCAGGCTGAATTTTTCAGTTACATTCAAAAGAATGTGACTATAATAACCAAAACAATGTGACAGTTTTTACATGAAATAGAATGTGACGTCACAGTAATTGAATGACAATGAATTACTGTTATTGCGGTGGATATCACACGGTAAAAATAGTTTCTTGTATTTCAAGATCTGTCTTGGATGTCCATTGGCATTCTCCATAAGATCCAAGAAAGATCTTGAAATACAAGAAACTGTTTTTACCGTGCAATGAAAGCTTACGGAGAACGGTAGTGACCCTAAATATGGCAAGAAACGTCCGTGGATTCTCGTTCTGTATCAACTACGGATAACTACGGATGCCTCCGCAACAACGTTTTTTTTTTACAGTACACCGTGCATGCAGCGAAAATTCTCAACGTTGCAACCCATTGATGTCGCACAGCTGCGGGCGGGTCATAGGACGTGGGGCCTGGGCGGGGCCCGCGGGGTCCTTCACCATAAATTCAAGCGTACACCGATTTCTTCTGATTTTTCTAATTTTGGTAGTGGTGACGGTGATAGTATCTTATTGTGCATTACAGAGAGAGCGTTTAAAATTTTGTTCAGCCATGTTTCGAGTTGAAGAGCAGCAGCGTTAGAAAAAATGAACTATAACAGTCCGCACACAGCAAAGTAAAGAAACTCTTTCTTTGATTATGAATCTTGAGAATCGAGTGGAATAAGGAGCCCCGATGACGCACAGCTGCGGGCGGGTTATAGGACGTGGGGCCGCCGGGGCGGGGCCTGCGGGGTTCTTCACCATAAATTCAAGGTACACCGATTTTTTCTAATTTTTCTAATTTTTCGTGATTTTCCTTGATTTTTACTGATTTTTTTTTTCGGATTCTTTCCCTGATTTTTTTTTTCTGAATTTTTCTTGATTTTTTTTCTGACTTATTCTGATTTTTTCCCCCGATTTTCAGATTCTTAACTGATTTTGTTCGAGGGTATACATTGATTTTCGTTTTTGGAGTGGGGGTCCCCTCGCGTGCTCTGTGGCCGGGGCCCCCTTCAGAGCGCCTGTGGGGCGAGGCATAGGCAGTGTGGGGACCAGAGTGTCTCTTGGGCTGCCTACCCTCCCGGCGCGCCCTGCCGGGCCCGGCCCACCACCTCTGCACAATCGTATTATCATTTACTCTGCAGACGAGGGATGCGACTGCAGGGCTAGAAAAGGGAAAGGGGGGGGGGGGCGCTTCGGGGGGTGGGGCAATATTTGCGGGGGAGGAAGACGCAGACAGGATTTTGGGGGTGGGGGGTGGGAGAGTGGTTCGGAGCCCTTGCATGTAATGCTACTGTCAGTACGGTTTTGGCGTCGCATTTGCGTGTGGTTCGCTGTGGAAGGGCTAAGTGCTGCGCGTGTTGCCAGAAAAGTAGGCAAAAAGTCGCCCAAACACGGCGGAGTAAAGCGGGCTGCATCCGCGCCTGCCTACTAGGCAACATGAACGCTCTTGTGCCTAGGTGTTGCCTAGTAGGCAGGCGCAGATGCAGCCCGCTTTACTCCGCTGTGTTTGGGCGACTTTTTGCCTACTTTTCTGGCAACACTGGCGCGCAATGTTCGTTTCGCGGCCTCTACACTCTCAGACCGTCATAGACTTATTCGTGAATAGCCCATCAACTTATATGTACTAGTATAATATTCATAAATTTCTACACACATATGAACATTTTCTCTATAGTTTAATACACTATTTTTTAAATAGTTCATACTTAAAAAGGAAAACCTCCATACATATGAAGAAAATAATAGTGGATAGTTATTCTAGTGCATATAAGTCTATAAGAAAATTCTTATAAAAGAAAATGTCAATAACGGTCTGAGAGTGTATGGCAAACTAGGTGCTCTTTGCAGTGAAGCATTTTGAAAAAAATATGCGATAAAAATTGTAACATCAAAAAGCATTGTACATATCGATTTGATTTAAATTTTAGAAAAATTGGCTGTCGGAAGATTACATCGCGTGTCTTGTAAGAAGTACAAATTTATTTTATTTTTTTAAAATTACGACGATGTTATTTGGCAGTGTGAGGAATGTGCCCCACCCTCAACAAGAGCGCAGCAGGGTAGACAAGTTGAACCAAACACATGATTCACGCAGCACTCAGCGACCGGAGTCGGGGAGGGAGGGTCAGGGTCCTCGCTGGGAGGGTGCTGGCCGCCGGCCCGGCCACACCCTTCTCGCCGTAACCTCATTCAAAATGCTAGCCAGCTTTCTACTCCAAAAATTCGGCATTCTTTTTGAACGTGATTTTTTGGCATCAAATTTCGGCATTTTAAAATTCCTTCGCTGGAGGATGCATTTTTTAAAAAATATTCTAGATGCATGACATCATCTTGCGGAAAAAGATGCCAAAGAGTTTACAGTTCTCGAATAGTCGCGTTTTTCTACTCCCGGAGAGCGAGTTTCAAGCTCTCTGGAGAGCGTGGCGGATCGGCGTCGCTCTAATTTGCTGACATTTTTGGTAATTTGTTACGACGCTACTCTTGTTCAGTCTGTATAAGCGAACATTGCCCTAACGGAGGGATTTCAATTCGTACCAGCCACCAGACGCGGCTCTCTGTGTAAGGCGCAGTTCCGAGGGATCGCGCTCTTATCGAGCTATTTAGAGATGTGTCGCTTGCAATTCGGGTGAAAAATGTTATATCTGGCCTCTGTGTCGTGGCTTGGGAGCCGCTGCGCGTTTGAGGGGCCTGCTTTACCCCCCCCCCCCCCCCTCCCTACCCCGCCCCCCCCCCTACACATAAACACACACGCAGACAGACGCACGAGCGCACGTACACACGGCTCAAACAAACACAAGCACAATACGTACACACAGTGGATCAAACGCCCCCCCCCCTCCCTTACCCTTCACTCGCCGCCCCGCCCCGCCCCGGCCGGTCACCAGTCACCACCCCCGACAGGCTCTTAGCAGCTAGCAGGGGTTCACCGCTCTAGGAAGTCCGTCCGTCCTCCAATATACCTCCCAGGGGTGGACCACTTCAGCTTTTAGGAGTCCACATAATATATTCCTATATATTTCGTAATGTTTCATTGAAATAAATTCGAATTTATTGTAGAAATATCGAATATTTGAAATTTGTTCTGGAACATATTTTCAGGCAAAGGCGGGTGCTTCTGTGTCAACGATATTCCATCTATTCTAAATAGTTCAAACAATCTAACTCAGTGTACCGAATTTTACCAAATTTAGAGTCTGCAGAATAGTCCGTCTTCGAACGTTTGTCTAGGACTGCTTGTTTGAATAGACCATTTTTTGTTTTATGGGAGTTTATACTGTCCCCTTTTTTGTGTCAGTTCCACTCTTACTTTAAAACGGTAACACTGTTGTGGAACGCCTGCAGGGGTGAACTGAATGTCTAGGTTCGTTTTCGATTTGATGGCGCGAATTCGATTCGAAACAAAAAAAAAAAAAAAAAAAAAAAAATAAAAAAAAACATTGCTGAGACTATTCGACATGGTGTTTTTTTTAAAATTCGATTCACCTCGAAATAAAAATCGTTGATTGGCACAGACCTTCCACCGGGCGGGGCAGGGCGGGCAACCATATCATATGTATACGCGGTAGAGGCCCGCATCCTTTCCACCCAAGCTATCCGCAGACTCTTATAGGGGATGAGGGAGGGGAAGCGGAAGAGAGCGAGAGGAGGCGGAGGAGCGTGGGAAGAATCGGGAGCAGGTTCCCACGGGTCCCGGCGGGTCCAGCCCGCAGCCTCCGCACCCTCCCGAGGGACCATCTGTCTCCCTGGAGGGGAGGGGAGCGGCGGCGCCCGCCCCGCCCGCGCGGCCGGTGGCGTGGTGGTGACAAGTGCGGGCGGGGCGGGGTGGGGCGGAGCGGGGCGAGTTATCGTATGGTGCGGATTCATACAAGCGCTGTGGTGTGGACCCTTGGCAAGGGGGAAACAACTCTGAATTTAAGTGTGTACAAATTTTGTGAAATTTTGTTGTGAATCGTTGTGAACTTTTTGGCTGAGTTTTTCCTAGAATTCAGTGAATTTTTGTAAATATTTCTGAAATTTTTTCGAATTTTTTTGAAAGCATGTAAAATTTTCTGAATTTTTGTTTTCATTTTTCTGAAATTTTCTGATTTACGAGGTGTACAAAAACTCTAGAGCTGTTTCCCCCTCGACCCTTGGTTCAGGGGTCCGGCCGGGGCAGCGGAGAACTTACGACTCGCGCCGCCGACCCGCCGCTCCGCCTGCTGTATCCGGTTTGGTTCTCCGCTTTGGTTTTTCATTTCACAGTGCTGAAAGGGTTTGTTCCAAGCAGCAACTTTTTACTGCAGGACCATTGGTCCTGCACCTTTTAGTGCAGTAATGTACGACACTTGAGTTTGCAGAGTATTATTCCGGATGATAAAGTTGACTTTGTTCAAAAGCCGACTTATTTTAGGGGCTGACCCCCCCACCCCCACCCCCTCCCCAGCGGTGTTTTGCCCCGGTGGTCACGTGGTCAACGTCCGGTAGGGAGGTGGCTTTCTCACGCATGTTATTCCCTCCCCTCCCTCCCGTCTCATCCCGGCCCGGACGATCCGCGAGCAGCGCGCACACGCTGTCAAGCAGGCAGACGACCCGTCGCTTTATGTGTGATTGGAGTGGGGGAGGGGGAGGCGGCTACTTGCTACACCCTCACCATACCATGATGGTGGTGGGTGATCCTCACCCCTACACTCCCGCACCACCAGCGGAGGCGCGTTGTTAGTTGTTATACGACCCGCTCCGCACCACGCGTGCAAATAATCAAACTACGCACTTGAACTGTTTTGTTTTCATTTTTCAACGAGGCGCGGGGTCGTATTACTTTTCATACAAGTATATAGCTATATATACAGCCTGTATGTGCTCTCATGCAGACGGGTCGCAGCGCAGCGCGAGCCGAATCAGCTGCCTCGCGCAACGAGTCACAGTCAGCCAGTCAGCCGCATGAGAGCAGTCAGCTAACGCACGCACGAGTCAGCGCTTGAGTCAGTTTGCGCGCTCGAGTCGGTTTGCCCATGAGTCAGTAACGGTCACACAGGTCGTTCAAAATATCTCGCGAAATCCCAGTAGGGTCATTTGTGATGGCAGGTCCTATCGAGTGAAGTCCAGTCAAGTGCAGTCTCACAAGCCCGCCCGTGTACCGGAACAGGCGGCCGCTAGTCCGCACCAGCCCCGCCATCTCTCTCTCCTCTACCCCTCCCCCTCCCCCTCCCCCTTTATCGTGGGACTTTTTCCCAGAACGGCCCGCAGGGACCAGTGATGGCTAATTCAATTAGATGGTTATTGGCGGGGAGCATATGGGTGGAGGAGGGTGAGCGGCCGGTGCAGCCGCCCCGCCCCGCCCCGCCCCGCCCCGCCCCGCCGCGCCCCGCCCGCCTGCAGCTCACACGGGAATAGATACGTCGGCCGCGGGGAGGGGGTGGCGCGTAGGGTAGCCCACCCCCGTCACGACCCGCCGCGCTGGCGCGCTGGCTATGCGCGTCCCTGCTTGACCCTGACATCTGTTTCCGAACATCGCTCTCGCGCCTCCGTCCTCGTCGCGCTCATGGAGATCCTGCCACCCCCCAGCATAGGGCACCGCCATGGGTGCGATAAGGACGGAGGGACGAGAGCGATCTTCGGAATGAGAACGGCTGCCTGCCTGCCTGCATCCTTCTCCTCCCCCACTCCGACCCCTAACGGCCTGCATCCTTCTCCCTCGCACCCACAACCCCTGCCTGCCTGCATCCCTCTCCCTCCCCCCTCCCCCCTCCCCCCTCCCCCCTCCCCCCCCCCCACCACCACGGCGTTTGCTCACCAGAACCACGCGCGTCGCGTCGCGGCGGCCGCGGCCCTGGCCTCGCCTGGCCTGGCCCGGCCCGCTTGTTGACCGAGGGACGCGCTCCGCGGGCGGTAGCACCCGCCCCGCCCCGCCCCGCCCCGCCCCGCCACGCCCCGCCCCGCCCAGCACGTGCACGGGCGCGCCCCGCCCTGCCTGTATCCAGCGCCGCGCGAGGGGAGCAAATAAAGAGCCCCTTGTTGGTGGTCCGCGCGTGGCGCTTGCCGCCCCGCCCCGCCCCGCCCCGGTCTGCCCCACCCCGCCCGCGCGGTAGGTACGCCTTTGTACCGTATTTGCAAACAAAAAGGTGGACGCACTTTAAGTTCAGCTTTCCACGATATAATGCCTCGCGCTTTCCGCCAGCCAATAAGAAAAGTAGTTGTAGATTTACAGTCAACATTTTCATCAAGCAGTTTTTCTTTTGTAAAGTAACGGTTTTGAGTTATAAACTTACAAGCATTACGAGAATCACTAACATTACGAATCGACTTCTTGAAATTGATGACTTTCTGATCGTTCGTAACGATTTTAAAGATTTGTTTTTATTTCAGCCCACTTCACCTTATATTAAGGTGCAGGCACGGTTCTATGGGAAGGGGGGGCGAAGGGGCGATTCCGGGGTCAGCCCCAAAATCCGCCTGTAAGTAGGCAATTTGAGGTACAAAACCCCTGTATATAGGCAATCCGCCCCCCGCCTCCCGTCAGCTCGACTTAAAACCGCGCCTTTTAAGGTCTACAAGTTCCTTGTACTTTTTTACTGGAAAATTTTCTCGATATACTTATTAGATTTTGTGAGTGAGCAAGCTGTAAAGAAGTATGAAGTATTAGAATAAGTCTCTACGGCGGTGTTCTTGGAAAATTATGTGTTTCTGCATTGTAATTGACTATTTACCCAACTAATTTTTCACTCATTATTTTATTGCTTTGCGCACTTCTCGCGTGGGGCGTGGTGAAAATCCCCCACACGCCCCAGGCTTTCATTTGGGATTTATAAATTCTACATCCTCCCCGTCCAGAACGGACTGTAACTGGAATCTCCCAGACAAAATGAGGCCCGCCAAACCCCATTTGCGCGCGCTGCCGGGGAGGTGGGGGCTTAACTGCCGTAGGGGGTGCTTGGTTGGTCGCGGCGCCGGGCTGGGGGCTGCGCCCAGCGCAGCGGGGGCGGGCCTAGGCTCTGCGGGGGGCGGTGCCGGGGTCGGTGCGAGGTGGGGCGGGGCGGGGCGAGGCGGGGCGGGGCGGGGCGGGGCGGGAGGCCGCTCAATACCCGTTGTCCCAGCCGCGTGAAGCAGTTGGCTGGGAGGCAAGCGCCGTGGACCAGCGCGCCCCCAAGGGGTGCACCTTGTGTCCGGCACGTGGCCCCCACGCCCCCCAGATGGGGGTAGGGGGGGGGGGGGGGGGGGGGGGGGCTCCGGCCCGGCGCCAGGAGTTGATGGTGGTGGCGGGAGCTCGTATAAATTCCGCCGTATTCAACGTCATGCGCAGAGGATGGTGGGTTGAGGGTAGGGAAAGTGAGGGGCAGGGGTACAGGGGGAAGGGGAAGGGGTGAGGGTAGGGCGGGAAAGTGGGGGGTAGGGGGTAGGGGAGGGTGGGGGTTTGAGGGAGGTGGGGAGTGGGGGAGTGGGGCGCCTTCCACGCATTTATACGGTTCTGGGGAAATTTATAGATTGAAAGATCACGGTGAAAAAGGAATTCTTGGATTTCAAGGTATTTCTATGGAACTCAAGGTTATACGCGGATAATTCCAAGGCTTTCCCTTGATCGCATTGTCTTTTCAAGGAAACGCCTTGGAAATGTGGTGTGTAGCATACAGAGGGATCCCTTGAAGTGTGGAGTATGAAAGTATGGAGTTCCCTTGGACGGGTCGCTCATTCAAAATGTGTACGTCAATTTTTTTTAACTTTTTATATGTTTTTCATTTTTCTTTTTTTGTTTTTTGATGTTTATTACTTTTTTTAAGGAAAATAGCTGTCACTATTTGATAAATTTTGATCTTTTACCCCCATTTCTGAGTTTTTTTTTTTTTCTTTCAATTTTGTATGTTTTTTTTGTTTGTTTGGGGCGGGGGGGGGGGGCTGGCGTACAATGGTTTTTTGAAGCAATCCCCTCGGGGGTGGCGTGCCCAGCCCGGCAGTGGGTATGTAATTTTTATACGTATTATACATTTTCAATCTGCCATGACACTATATAAACGTTGGGTATATCTCTACACCCGGGGCGACTCGTTTACCCCTCATTTCCTCTTATTTTTTTATTAAAACACAGACACCTCGTCGACACTTCTTCTTCTAGCCCGTTTATTGAAAGCATTAAGACGAGATATGCCTTATTTTATCCATTACCTGCCGGTGACGGAAACAGGAAAGGAAAATAGAGGCCGATTAAGAGAGGGTCGCTTCGTGATGAGGTGCGATCGGTCCGGGAATATTGATGAGGCTGTCGTTAGGCCCGGCGCTGCGCGGATAGCCCGGGCCCGGGGGCGAGAGGTGCTGGGTAGGCTGCCTACGCTCCAGGCGCGCGCAAACGAAAACCTCGGCATCCGAGAGCGCACCTCCGTTTTTGATGCCCTGTCCTTCAGTGGTAAAACAAACATAGCGTATCCAACCTTTAAAAGGCACTAAAGCTCCAAATGCATTACAGTTTTGTTTTTTTTTTTCCTAAGTATTTTCTTCCAATAGATAACATTATTTTCGTAATCTACGCAAACGTCCGCTTGAAACAAGCCTACATGTGATGGGGTTCTTTTGAAAAATGGCAAGAAATTAGTTTCATTTTTGGTACTTCTGTACTTGCTTTTCAGAAGCCTATCACATGTATGTAGGTTCGTTTGACGCGGAATTTTGTGAGGAATGCGAAATAAAATATTTTGAAAAAAAAAATACTGAAAATACACACCCTAGCACCGCTCAAACTGGTTTTACACCTCTGGAAGGGCAGGACATCGCACCTCTGTTTTTCCCAGGGGCGGATCTAGCCGACTGCTATGGGTGGGGCAAAGCCGTGCTTTTTGCCTACATTCAGGCGGATTGTAAGTCATGTTGCCTACCCATCAGGCGGTTTGTTAAGACCTTATTGGCAAAACCTCCTTTGCTGTATCCGCGCCTGGTTTTTCCAGTGTTTTCTCTCTCACAGGGATAGTCAGCGGCTCAGCGTGTAGAATGGGTTGCCTACGCTGCCGGCGTTCAGTTGTCTGTCGCGTCCGTTGGGTTGCCTGCGCACCGGGAGCGCTGTGGCGGGAAGTGGCAAATGGGTTGCCTATCTACCCGGCGCCGTTGTGGCGGATAAGAAGGCGCAGGGTGGTGAAGTTTATATTATTAAAAAAAAAAATGATTTAGTCATGCCTGTTTCGACAGAAGTTTATTATACAGTTCAAAGAGCAGTTCATACACAATAATAACTATTTTCGTATCCCCTTATCTCACGTTACAACCTCGTGTCCTGGAACTGCAGGAGAGGGATACGGAAAATCCTAGTACTAATAAGTTCATACGAAATGATATCACAGAGTTGAGAGACCCCTTACCGGGTCAGAGTATCGTTGCACAATACAATTATTTTCTACGTGGTATACATATTTTAAACCTTGTCAATTGCTCACTAGGACAAGATAATTCTTTACACCCACCGGAATGTTTCCATTCCTCCAGCTAATGTTTGTCCGAAATTTCAGGTTACGATCTGATCCTCTTTTCAAACTTTGCTTTTGGGCGTTATCAAGGTAGTACACTGCAATCAAAGGTGTACACAGTGTTGAACACAATGTGGCCTAGTATAAAATCCCATACATTTCATACGGGGCACCAAGTCCTGTACCGATATGCTGGCCATCAGGGATGTGTCCAACTCAGGTGATGAACACATTTCCCTCACTCATGAAAACTTGGCGCGAACGAGTGTTCAACTTTGTGTTCAACACCGACCTGTAAATGTGTGTCAGTTGAGCACGTTTTATTCAAGTAAATATGTGTCGGCGCGCACGACGCGATCATCAGGAGCGGCAGTCGGTGGCGGTGCAGTTGCTTTTTACTGCCCCACCCCCACCCCACCCCCTTTTTATCTTTTTGGTTATTTTATCAAGATCAGGGGAAATGCACTTGTTGTCTGCGATATCGATAGATACAGCGACTAGCTGCCCGTGGCCGAAACTTTAGCCCGGCTCGGTTCGCTCGGCCCCGGGGCCCGGCCGAGGAGGAAATAACCGATGAATTTGGTGTACAAACCTCGTGAATTGGGCGTGAATTGCCTTTGTATTGGCTGTGAATCGGCTTGAATTGCCTCTGAATTAAACTGCATTATTAGTGTGTGAATTTGCTTAAATTGGGTTTGGATTGGCATGAATTGCCTTGAATTGAATAGGAATTAGATTTGAATTTGGTTGAATTGGCTTGAAATTTGTTTGAATTGGACTAAATGTTTTGAATTAGTAGTGGTGTACTCAAAAGTCCGAGGTTATTTCCTCCCCGGGGCCTGGCCCGCGCTAGCTGCCGGTGACGCCGGGCCCGACGCGCACGCTGATCCTCACGTCCTGGAGCGGCACGCGGACGCACCGGCCCGAGGCGATGACGTCATCGCAGGACGCCGTCAGCGGGAACACGGGCAGCAGCAGGCGCTGCTCCGCGTCCTCGGGGAAGTCGACGCGGAGCTCGCTGCAGCCGCTGGGGCTGGTGGTGGTCTCGGGGGCGGCGGGGGCGCTGGGGGCGGTGGCGGAGGCGGCGAGCGCCCACAGCCACATGCGGCCGCGCTCCGCGTGCAGGAACACGGTCTCGCCGGCCTTGGTGGTGAGCGCCGTGAGGCTGGCGCGGCGCTCGGGGGCCTCGGGCTCGGGCCGCGGCAGGGACAGCTCCCGGCCCTCGCGCGGGAAGTACTGCAGCAGCGGGCCGTCGTGGTCCTGGAGGCAGGGAGGAGCGCAACATGTACAGACCGTTATATACACATTTTACTCCATCAAATCCTCATTTGACAAAAGCTAGAGACTTATATGCGCTAGCCGGCGCTAGCATAATATAGAAAAATGATTTTTTTCTGTACGTGGGGAATTTTTCGGTATAATTATGCCCCCTTTTTGGGGGGTGAAAAATCCATAAAATTATGGCGAAAACTTTCTTCAGGTAAAGACTAATTTTCTATATTATGCTGGTTTATATACGTCTATAGTTTATTCCGAAAATGTCTATATAGCGGTCTGAGAGTGTACGTCGATCACCGGTAAAACACCAGCTGAAAAGATTACCTCTCGCAGCTAATTTTTGCGCGATAAAGCTACCCAGCGTTTGCTATACCAGATCGGGCGTATTCCAATGTAACAAAATAAAGTTAGCCAAGGCAGCTAATATTCCACATTTCACCTGGTGCCTATTCAGCTAATTCGTTGTTTTTTTTCCCCGTGTGGCGCCAGCCGTGTAGTGGTCCTTAGTCGTTGGCCCATACGTGGCGTTCTGCATGTCCGTAGCGGGGTTGGACGGGGCGGGGCGGGGCGGGGCGGGGGGTCCGTAGCGTGTTGCGCCACACGTAGCCGACGACGTGCCCCTGGCATGCTGCGCTCTGCGGCCGCCCCTCCCCACCCCACCCCACCCCGCCCGTGTGTCTGCCTGTCACGTGTCCAAAACCGGTTTGGAGGATCCTTAGATCCTTAGCTCCCTGCCGGACTGCATTGGGGCGTGGCGGGGCGGGGCGGGGCGGGGTGGGGCGGGGCGGGGCGGGGTGGGGCGGGGTGGGGCGGGGCGGGGCGTAGGTAGTGGGAGGGAGCTCGGTGCAGCGGCGGGGCTGTGGCTGGCGCTGCTGTCGCGGGAGGCCGAATGGGACGTATTGGAGACGTGCGAGTGACACACTTGTGGAAACTTAACTTTCACCGCAATGGTTATGGACGATGGCCGGATTTTGTTTTGTATATTTTTTTTTTTCAGGTTTTTGGCAGACGGCAATTCTGATTTTTACTAAGAATTTTTAGCAGATGACCATGAGAAGGCAATGTTTTTTTTTTTTTCTCTTTTTTTAAATGACGTCAGTATTAAAATTTTGAAGCTGCGGGACACAGGGAGGACACATAGTGACTCGGCGGGGGGGCTCTCCATCCATGGGGCTCTCTCGCTGGAGAGTTCGTCTGGACGGATCGCCGGTCCGCGGCCGCGGCCCTGCCCTGCCCGGCCCGGCCAGGCGGCTCCAGACTCCAGACCCCCACCACTGCGGTCCAGACGAGGCCGGCGGCACGAGGCGAAGCGGCGTCTGCAGGTGGATCCCGCCGTTTTGTACGTGTTTTTCAGTGTATTTTAGGGCCCATTTTGAAAAAAAAAATTGTAATTTAAATTTCAATGAAACTTTGAAGAGTGAGTATACAAGTTTACACACTATAACTTAGGTAATATTATCAAAATCATTGGGGCGGTTTTTCTCCTGCTGTAAGGGGCCATATAAAACAATTGACATACGTTTCCCAGCGATTTTAGCAGGCAACTCCGTTTCCTAAAAATGACCTACATTGGATTTTTTTTTTTCAATGTGCTGTGAAGACTTACGGACATTCCTCCTTGTTTTAATACGCGAGAGAAATTTCCAGTGGTCAAGCGCTTTCTGAGAGAAGTCGTAAATTTCAAAATTCGAAAGTGGTGAGAAAATGGATGAATCACTAGTAAAAGTCTACGAAGCATTGCTTTTCGTATTACGAAGAAAAAGCGGCCATCGTAATACAAGGCGAACTTTCTTTGAAATTACAAAGCACCGTTTCGTAACAACAACGCATTGCTTCGAATAGACTTTTAACGCGTGAGTGGAGTTGACATTATTGAACCAAGACTTTTGCCCGTCGTATAATCTCCTTAGAGTCTAGGAGCCGCGTGTTTGCCCGCGGGCGACATCGCCTCGCGCTTCGCACGCCATCAACAGCTCCGAGTCCTAATAGCTGCCGGATGAGGATTCCAGCCGACTGATTCAGAAGATCGCTCTCCTCCCCCCGTCCTTGTTGCACCTACAGCGGAGCCCTATGCTGGCCATAATAGCGCTCCATGAGTGCGACGAGGACAGAGGTATGAAAGCGGTCTTCGGAATCGCTCGCCAGGGTAAGCTCACGTCCGCGCCTCAGGCGCCGCTCACTTGCAGCTGAGTGAATTGTTTCGCACATTCGCACATGAACTGCAAACTATTCCCACACTTCGGCGCTCGGCGCACGACAAAAATATCCAACACGGAGGGGGGGGAGATCAGGTCGCGTGCAACAGAAATGTTTGAAAAAAGTCCTACCCTAACGGTTTTTGGGAGCTTTTTTTCTTTGTTGGGTAGTTAGAAATTAAGCTCGGAAACTTTAAAATTAGCTACGCCTTTACAGCTAAAAAATAGGTACACACTGTGAGAAAAACCGTACCTCATACAACTAAACAACGGTTTTGAATTAACGGTTTACGGTTTTCGTTGCCGTACATCACTAATTTACCCTATACCGGGTACAATTTTAGTACAATATTTTATTGTACTTCGAAATAACGGTAAAAAATTGTAGTTAAATTGTAGTTTTTTCTCACAGTGCACCTGCTACATTTTTTATTTTTATTGCTGCCCCGTGAAAACTTTTTATTTCACTTCTGGCGGTTCAACTGGTAACGCAAGTCGCTTAACTTTGCGGACTGCGAATGAGCCGGCCAGGCCGGACGCACCGCTTACCTCGCGGAGGTGGTTGAAGACCTCGGACGCCGGGCAGGTGTTGGGGCAGGCCGAGCCGTACGGGCAGTGCACGAGCGGGTCGTCCTTGACCACGGCCTCGGCGACCACGACGCCGATGTGGCCGGCGGACTGCGAGCGCGCGCGCGCCGGCTGCTGCTGCGCGGCGGGGCCGAGGCCTCCGGGGGTCGAGGTGGCGGACACGTCCTCGGAGGACGCCGTCATGCGCAGGCCCCGGGTGAGCACGCCCGCCCGCTGCTCCACGGCGGCGTCCTGGTGCTCGGCGGCCGGCGGCGGCGCGGGGTCGTCCTGGGCGCCGGGCGGCTGGCCCTGGCGCTGCTCCGAGTAGCGCTGGTACGTCTGGGACAGCAGGTCGTGGAGCTTGTCGGCGAGCAGGCTGCGGCCGCGCGGGCCCAGCGGCACGCGGCACAGCGGGCAGCGGTCGGAGCGCGCGCGGCACCCCGAGCACAGCAGGTGGCCGTGGCAGCACTGCCACACGGGGGGCTTGACGGCCTCCAGGCACACGGGGCACTCGAGCAGCTGGCTCGCCTGCTGCAGGCACGAGCTCAGCAGCTGCAGGTTCAGCGGCGTCGGACCCGAGCCGGCCGTCAGCTGCGAGCAGACAGAGCAGACAAGTCAGCTGCGAGCAGACGGGGAGCAGACAGGCACACACACAGGGCACTCGTCAGCTGCGAGCAGACGGTCTGTGAAAAATTGTCGTAGGTTTACGGGAAAATTTTCTACGAATTGGAGTTGTAAAATTACGATCACTTATCGTAAATTTACTAGCAGCTACTATCGATTTGAAGTTCAAATACAAGCAAGAATGGGCTGTCGTAAATTTACAACATTTTTCGTAAGTCGTAATTTACAAAATAAATCGTAAATCTACGAGCATATTTTTCACAGTGCGGGGAGCAGACAGGTCAGCGTTCTTCGTTTACTGCGATTCCCAGTCGCACTCTTAAGTTTAAAAATGCGCTGGCCCACTTTTTCATATATTTGTTGTTTTAATTTGTCTGTGAATTGTACTATTTCATCCGTGCCCACCATAAAAAGACATTATACAGTACATAAAATTTAATGATTTTGCCAGGCATGAGACTTTGAGTGCTGGCCCCACTTAACTCATCTCCGCCGCACGCTAAACGATGATAAACTTTTGTGTGCATGCTGCTGTTGCGCTTTATTGTTTCAGGTATGCGCAATTTTAATTGTAATATTTTTTTAAAAAAAAATCATGCGGAAGAACGGCATACACTCAAAAGTTCATATCTACGCACTGCCAGAAAAATGTACGTGGTGAAAAGGGCGATCTGTTATGGTCTATAATTAGCCTGGTGGGACCGTGCTGGTTGGGGTACGGTATTAAGGAGGACGGTAAACCAGGTAAACCTGCTCGATATTTCCGAAAGAATGCCATACCCCGTCCACAACGCCGAGCCTCATCCAGTGCGGTCTCAGGTAAACGATATCGACCACAGGTGGGGCTGTGCGATACTGTGATTTCGTTATCGAAGTTCGATAACATTTCTTTATCGAAACTTTTTGGTATCGGTTATTACCGAAATATCAAAACTTCAGTAATCATCGAAATAATATCAAAATTATCCAAACACCGAAATTACCGAAATTCTGAAATTATCGAAAGACCACATTATCGAAATACCGATAAACCGCATTGCAGGAACGGCAAGGGACACGTTCCCAACCATCACACGGGATGGCTTTTCTCTCCTGCACGAAAAATATGCGTGATGGTTGTATCCCCCGTGTCCTCTCCTCGTTTAGGTATAGAAAAGTAAAGCCTCCCGTGATGGTTGTAACCCCCCTCCCCAGGTCTCTCCATCCATCCATCCATCCATCAATCCATCCACTCTAAATGACCATGGACTTTTATTACCAGCCCCTGGACTTTTTTGAGCATGCCTAAGCCGTTATTGTGTATAGTTGGTTACATTTTTGAAAATTTTGTTGCTAGCTAGTTACAAAATTTCAAAAATGTAACTAACTACGCACAATAATTGTATCCGGATTAGACATGCTCAGAAAAGTCCAGGGGCTGGTAACAATAAAAGTCCATGGTCATTTAGAGTGTCCATCCACGCAATCATCTAGCCGCTCAGGCAGGCAGACAGGCAGGCAAGCCCTGTGCTGCTCCAGTGATGGTATAAATATTCCGCGGCACTTGTTGTCCAGGCGCGCGGCGGCCGCACATTACGGGGCCGGGGCCCGACGCTCCGCTCAGCTCTCTGTGACGCAAGTCGCGCGGCGCACGAGGTCAGCATCCTGGGCCAGGCTGCACGCGCCCCGCCCCGCCCCGCCACGCCCCGCCGCACCTCCCGAAGGAGCCAGCTGATCGTCAAGGCCCGCGCCGGCGCGCCTGCAGCTCGCTGCGACTCCTGGAGAGTCGCGACCGCAGCGCACGCAGGGATCTATCCTGGTAACCGCGGCGAACTTCTGTGAGGTGACGAGGTGGGGAACAAGAGGACCGCGTTCCCGACGGGGCGGGGGGAATGATGAAAAATGACTTATCCTCGTGCGAGCCGAGTCATCAGCAGTCACCACGCATGTTTTTTGCACGGCCTGCCCGCGCGCAAGCTCATGTCATAATTTTATCTTCTTTCTTTTTTTGTAATGCCTTTCGCGTCACTGGATCCTATGTCTGCGTGCGTCATCATCAGGGCACGAACAGTAGCGTATAATGTTATAAATACGACCCCGGGGAGCCTCTTGATTTCGTTAATTGGCGTAATACAACCCGTTCCCCCCCATTTTCGCAAAGAGTGAATGAGAAGGTGCGAGAAAATTGTACGCGGATCGATTACGCGCGGCGGATAATGGAATAAGTGCACGCGTGATATTATTTGCTGCGGTGGAAAACTTATTTCGGGAACCGCAAAGGTGACCACGCCCGGCGGGGCGGGGCGGGGCGGGGCGGGGCGGGGCGGGGCGGGGCGGGGCGGGGCGGGGCCGCTGGACGCGAATGACGCTGCACGCGGGACGTGACGCCTCCCGGAGCCTCCATGAAGGGCGGAGAGGAGACGCAGCCGCAGCAAGGTTACACCGGCCTTATTTTTGCCAACGCGCTGCGCAGAAGTGAGCGAGCGGATGAGGCTTCCACCGTCTCCGCAATTTTCGCGCTGTCACTGCAAATCCGAGAGCCTCCCATGTTATTTTTGACTGACATTGGGCGGCGACGCCGTATTTTTTACGTCGCCCAAAAGGAGTGAGGGAATTATATATCGCTCATTTAGAGTGATGAGCATTGGCACGGATCTATGACTTTCCCGTGATGACGGCACGCAAATAGAGCGAGATGGCTTGATATCGCTCGCCTTGATTCATGATTCATCTCGGTTACGGTTCATACCGATAACGAAACGACTCAAAAGGAGTGATATTAAGAGTACCACTCTCCTAGGAGTGATAAAATTTGGGTCACCCACCAATATCGCTATCTCCTGAGAGCGAGAATGCTCACTCCTCGATACAGCGGTGTTTATAACTCTGTAATAATAATAATGATAATAATAATAGCGCACACAGCCTTCATAGCCTACGCTTCCCTCATAGCCCACACAGCCTACATAGCCTATATAGCCTGCATAGCGCACACAACTCACGCCCACGGAGTGTAAAGATTTTGTTAATATAGCCTTAATAATATTTTTTTTTTTGTTCCAGCAACGAAAACTCTGTTGGATGAGCAAAGCATTTGTTACTACAACAGAAATTTTGTTGGAGTACTGTTGTAGTAACAGACGCTTTGCTCAGCCAACACACTGTTAAAAATTTATTGCGATTTCCCAGCACTTCCTCGATACGGAACGATTGTGAAATCCCAACACTTCTCTGTAATCAGAAAAGGACCCTTTTGCTGCCTGAAATATTTTGTCGGCCAGTCGGCCATATTTTTGAAGCCAGTCTATTTTAAAGGCCAGTTGGAATTTCACGAAGAGTTCTGGTTAAAATACAGAGGACAGTTGGAATTTCCCGAAGAGTTTTGGTTTAAATACAGAGGACTGTTGTAATTTAACGAAGAGTTCTGGCAACTTTTTTCACAACAGAGGTGCTGTGAATTTCCAACATTTTTTTTAACAGTGCAGATTTTTAGTTGTTGGAACAAAAAATATTGTTAAGGCTATATTAAAAAATTGTGTGTTGTGAGAACAAAATCCTTTTCTCCGTGCAGCCCACACAGCCCACACAGCCTACTCACTCAGCCCATTCAGCCCACACAGCCCAGACAAGCCCACAGAGCCCATGTGATGAGGGATTAAGACGACTTGCCATTCGAGCATAAATAGTATTTTCGCGAACCTAACGATACCGCGATGGTAAAATTACACCATTTTTAAAAATGAGACGTAAAGAAAAATGTTGTCAATTTTCGGCGGACCGCCTGGACCACGCAGATTCCCTCCCCCTCCCCTTCCCTCCCACTCCTCTGTCTCCCTCCCTCTCTCTGTCTGTCTTTCTCCCCTTTGTTTTCTGTCTCTCTCCCTCCAACGGCTCGCGTGGCTCAGAGCCGCGATGGCGTCAGGAGAGGCGGCCCGCGTCGGCTGCACAAGTTTTTCTTAGGTTTTGTTCCGCTCAGCCGGTGCGGTCTGGTCCGGCCGTGCGGTGCGGTGCTGCGGTGCTAAATAAAGCCGCACGGTGTTGTTGCGCCGCGCACTCGGCGCACTCCAGTACCGGCAACATGCTCGGCAACATGACGCAGAACCACACTCTGAAGTTTTTACTACCAAATTTGCTTTAGTAATTACGAAGCGTTTGTGCTGTCATAAGTTGTAAAGGAAATCTTTTAGTATTACTAAACTTTTTTCCTATTATTACAAGACAAAAGAAAACAAAAGAAAAAAATAGATGCAGTAAGAGTTACGAGACAAAGTAAGTACATGATTTTCACGACATCATACGTGATTTGCCGTTATAACTTTTAACTTTTCTTTTTTTTTAAATTAAAAGAACAGAGGAAAACATGAATTGAAATTTAAGTTTAAAACAGCCAGTGGTCAGGGTGAGACACTGCGTCTGCGCTCGGCTGGTTACTACTATGGTCCTTGCACGGTATCCACGGCGGACCGTCGGTACAGGAACGCTGATTCTCTGTTTCGCGGGGTGGTTATTTATCTACGATCAACAAGGTGCCACACAAGACTCAAAAATTTCGTGAAAAAAATCCTAAAAACTCAAGCACATTTAGAGAAAAATCATAGACATTCTCAAAAATTCAAAGCTAACAATGCAAAAAAAAATAGTAAAAATTCACGAATGTTTTTGCAAAAGTTACGATACTTGTACGCTAAAATTCAGAGTTGTCCCCCCTCGGCGCCTCGCCAGTCGATGTCGGGGGCCCGGCCCGGCGCCCGGCGCCCGGCGGGCCCGCTCCACGCGACCAGCTGTTCGATGGCAAACACGAGGCCGGCCAGGGCGAGGCCGGCGGCGAGCACCACGAACGCGGGCTTCATGTTGTCCAGGGTGAGTGGCGCGGCGAGCGGGAGGGACTCCAGGTGCCTGGCGCGCGCCCGGCGATAGGGCTCGTCCAGGACGTTCTCCCAGTGCTCCAGCAGCCCCCCTGCCTCCAGCCGCCGGTAGGTGGTGGCGATGGGGTCAGCGAGTGGGGAGCCGCGTGTGGCCCATGCAATCATCTTGATGGACTGAAAGCCGAGCGGGAACGTGTGAAACTTTCTGTCGGGTATGGAGAGCGTATTGACGAAGCGCTGGACGTCCCGGTCATAGAGGACTATGAGCGCGGAGTTCTTGTGCAGCGACATGTTCAGCAGGAAGTCGGGGACGTTGAAGAAGGGAAGCATGATTCCTCTGTCAATAAGCTCGGCTATGTCGGAGTCCTGCATGCACCACAGGACGCCCCACGTCAAGTGGATGGAGAGGCCGCTGTCCTTCAGGGCCTGCAAGCTGTCAATCTCGCCGTGGGGCCGGGCGGAGGACAGCATGCCGAGCAGCAGCCCCTGGTAGGCGGCCACCAGCACGACGCAGACGAGCAGCCAGGCGCCGAGCAGCGGGCGCAGCGCGGGGCCCGGTGGGCGCGCTGGCAGCGGGGGTGGCTGCGCCAGCAGGGGGGCGAGGGCCAGCAGCAGCGCGGCCCCGCGGTCCCGGCGGAGCGTGCAGGCCAGGGCGGCCGCCGTGCCCAGCGCGGCCAGCGCCGTACCGTACCACACCGCTGGCGAGAACTCCAGGGCGACGGCGGACAGCGGGTTGACCACGGGACCGAGCCCGGCGGGGACTATGACCATGATTTCGTGCAGTGCCCTATCCCGCAATTGGAATTCGTTGCGGGTAAAGTCAGGTTTGCCTATCTCTGTAAAAAGTGCATCTAATCTGCACTCACGTACAAGTCGATCTACCGAACTCCATCTTGATAATGTATTCCGTCCTGTTTTCCAGAGGACACCACTCAAGCCCTCTTTTACAGCCTGAGACAGCTTAGAAACTGGTGATGACATGCCAATGGTATGCTCCAGCACGCGCAGCGGCTCCCCGGCGGGCGGGGGACGCCAGTTAGAGCAAAAAGGGCGAAAATATGTGAACAGAGATCCGCCGTGCTGCCAGCGCGGAGTAGCCGGCGACCAGTGGTCCGTCGCGCGGAGCTGCGACGTCAAAAAATCGTAGCAAGTACTATCGTTGACTGCGTAGACAGTCGAGCTTCCGTTGGGAACCGTCTCGACAAACGCCATCGGATGGCCGCAGAGAATGTACGACGTTTCATTGGCTAGCGCGACCGCGTCAAATCCGCCCCCTCTGAACCAGAAGAGGGTCCGTTCGTAATTCAGGTATTTTTTCAGGAGCTGGCGCGGGTCGGCTGGGCTTTCAGCCACGATGAGAAACATGCGGTTCTTCGTCGTGGTGTGGTGGTGGAACCTCCGCTCCCAGAAGCGCGCCGCATCAGGCAGCAGCGTCCTGGCGACGCTCGGCGGCAGGGCGTGGAGCAAGGAGCCCGTCCAGTTGGCGCTGCCGTAGATGATCAGGGTGGAGTTCTGGGAGAGCAGGAACGGTGAGAGCAGCTGCAGGACGCTCGCGGCCTCGTTGGTGACGGCGGGCGCGACCGGGGCGGGCACTGCGGCGAGCGCCCCGGGCGTGCCGGCAAGGAGCAGGGCCAGCAAGAAGACGGCGGTCATCTCCCGGACTGTGAGCGCACAACACTGAGCACAACACAACTCGTCCGCCTGGCAATCGATGTCCCTACCGGCTGAGCAGCAGCACTTTCTCGTTATCTGATGTAGCGGGCCCGGGGGAGACTGTCCAATAAGTCTGTCTATTGACCTGCGCTGTCACCTGTCCTGCCGCCCGTCTGCTCGGAAGTGCTGAGCATTGAAAAGGGTGATTGCGTGGTTCCTGCCGTGAAGAGGTGCCTCACGCCTAATAGCAGGCGCTTCCTCGCGGAGACCGCGAGAGGGGGTGACCAGAGAAAACAGAACTGTTCTGTTTTCTCTGGGGGTGACGCGCTGGGGACGCGCGACCTCATGCGTCCACCGATAAATATAGTTCTAGATTTCCAGGAAAATTTCCCACGAAGAGGAGATAGTGCAAAATTACAAGTATAATTTGTCAAGTTATAAGCACTAAGTAACGGCTTGAAATCCCATCCGGAGCATAATGGGCTGTCGTAAATTTACAACATATTCCAGTTGCCGAGATGTAATGATATTTATTTACCGGGTGTCCCTGCGAATACAAGACAATGTTGCGGGTCTGCGTACTCACTTTGGCCGTAAGGCGCCATGGCCCCTTCCTTGGGTAGACAGACCCGAAACACTGTCGTGTATTCGCTGGGACACCCGGTACTAGAGTCCTAGTCCTTATGTTAGGACTCAACCGGTACATTTTAAATTATTACTGAAAATTAGTGTGCAAACTCCCTTACTTCCATGTTTTTAAGAAATGTTGGCTTCGTTCTCAAGTTTGATGCGGTTTCTTGACTGGTACTGGTAACCTTACCTTACGCAACCTTACGCCCCTTTTTAAAAAAATGTACTGTGGTTACGCTTCAAATAAAGCGTGATAGGTCCATCCGCTCCAATTTGCCCTATCTCAATGTATGGGCGAATTTCTGTCAAGGGGTCCATCACTCCCAATTTTTGTGTACACAGGATTCGGGATTACCACAATTTCCAAGATTACCAGGATTACCAGGATTGCCATGATTACCAAATGACTACTACGATTACCAAATGATTACCGCGATTACCGACGGATTACCACGATTACCGACGGATTACCACGATTACCGAAGGATTACCACGATTACCGAAGGATTACTATGATTATTACTTTCGATATTTAAGATTTGAATGACCGTCACCCGCGCCAATTCAAACGAACTCGGGAAACAGTACAGACGACTGCGAATAATCAAGCAAAGTGTGTTTGCGGACCACAGCAGCCGAAACGATGAGAAGTGGCGACGTTGTGTAAAGCGTCTGGTAGAGCTCACTCGCAGTATGGGATACGATTTTGGCGCACTATGTCTGCAGGAAATCGAGGTGAGCTGCCTTGTTTTCCTATAGTAGACGTCAAAAAACGATTTTTTCTACGCTCTCAGAAATTTTTGTTTTTTCCAGTTCTTTACATGCTTCTTAAATAAAATATGTCCCTGGCTCACGACATAACCTCAGTATATACGTGCCCGGGCATCCCCTCATTGGGGCCGTACACAAAATACGTCACGCACTTTGGGGGGAGGGGGGGTAGTCGGTCGGATGTGATGTGAGGGTGATTTTGGGGAGGGGGGAGTCACTGGGAGCGTGACGTCGCTTTTTCGCAAACTCAGAAAACCTGGTCTACAGCGCGCAGCGCAGCGCAGCGGCAGCGGCGCTGTGGCAGCGCTGTGGCGGCCTGGGCGGCCATTTGAAGATTCTTTGTAAAAATGTCTTAGTATATAAGTAATTATGTCTTCTACACATAAATCACATATGAAAATTATTCTTTACAAGCAAAGTGTCGTTTTTTAGTTTAACAGATATTTTTCTAACCGTGTCCCATTTTTTTCCGAAAAACGTGACGTGACCGGGTCAGAGGTGGGAAACGGGCCCTCCCCGGTTCCGAGATGCGGTTCCAGCCGCCCGCCCGAGCAGGCAGCCAGGCCACTCGCCCGGCTCGCTCGCCTCGTGCGCTGTGCGTAGCCATAGTGCCGTCGGCAGAGGAACCGGGTGGGCCCGGAACCGCTTTGGAACCGGAAGGTTTTTTTTTGCGTTGGTGCATTCTAGCCCGCAGGACATGACGCCCCATGAGGTGCGAACTGACATCAGAAACGGTTGGGCTTGACCAAAACCTTGAGAAATATACCCTTGCCTTTCACTTCCTCTTCACTCTGGCCTCTTCTAAACGGCCCGCTTCCGTCCGGTTCCCCGGTTCCAACCCGGTTGGAACCGGCCCGGAACCGGGACCGGTAAGCCGGTTATAACCGGAACCGGGACCGCTTTCGCCGGTTCCTTTTGCCGGGACCGGACTGGACCCGTTTCCCACCTCTGGACCGGGTGGGGGAGAGTTGGCTCGGATGTGATGAGTGGGTGATTTAGGGGAGGGGGGAGTCAAAAATCCTGAAAAATTGCGTGACGTATTTTGTGTACGGCCCCATTCTGGTGTACTAAACTCTCGGCAGTTCCACCATAGCTCTGCTGGCTCTGCTAGTGGAAGAAAAGGGAGACAGCAGAACAGCACAGGAGGCAAGGCAAGGTGCAGTGGCAAGATAGGCCACCCAATTCACACCCGCGTGCGTTGTGGAACGCACTGCGGCCTACCTAGCAGGCGTCATTCGATTGCGATTACCAGGATTACCAGAAGATTACCAGGATTACTGCATGATTACCGAGATTACTGGACGATTACCAAGATTACCGAGATTACTACAGGATTACCTCGATTACCACATGATTACCACGATTTCCAATGATTACCGAGCCGGTGTACACAGGATTACCGGAGTGATGGACCCCTTGATTTCTGTCGTACGCCTTGTATCAAGCGTAATCTCCTCAAGCGTATCTGTGCGCCTTTTTCACGCGTAAAGTTACGCCATTGTGGTTGTTGCCCAGGGGTCACAGACAGCAGACGACGCGCGGGCCGGACAGAGTCGGACCTCTCGCTCGCTCCCACGCACTGTCCGTAGCCTGCTCACCTCTCTCCTCTCTCTATCTCTCTCTCTCCCTTGAGGCCGCTTGTGGCCCGCGGGCCGGACAGAGTCGGACCTCTCGCTCGCTCCCACGCACTGTCCGTAGCCTGCTCACCTCTCTCCTCTCTCTCTCTCTCTCTCTCTCTCTCTCTCTCTCTCTCTCTCTCTCTCTCTCTCTCTCTCTCTCTCTCTCTCTCTCTCTCTCTCTCCCTTGAGGCCGCTTGTGGCCCGCGGGCCGCCGGGGCCGCCGGTCAGAGACCCCTGTTTTTACCCATCTGCTCTAAAACATTAATAACTTTTTTCGGTGCCATAGGGGTTGTTCAAAAACTACGTGCCCTACATTAGGTCACTTTTTGACTCATCCCTCCCCCTCCCTCGAAATGTGGTGAGACCTACCGGACATAACTGCTCTCCTATGGCTTTATCCGCTATAGGCTCCTCACTACAGGAAAAAATGTCCGGCCAAAAGGACGTAGTGGTGCGGGGGTGGGGCGGGGCGGGGCGGGGCGGGGCGGGGCGGGGCGGGGCACGGAGAGGCGCGGCGAGGCGGGGTGGGGACGGGTGGGGCGGGGCGGGGCGGCTTTCTCTTTCCTGCGCAATTAGCGCGTCGCCACCGCACGTGAGTGCGCGGATGTGCTGCTGATGCGGCATTACAACAGCCGTGCGCGCGCGCTGTGCGGAAGGCGGATATTTACCTTCACATACACTCACGCACTAGCTCACTCACTCACTCACTCACTCACTCACTCACTCACTCACTCACTCACTCACTCACTCACTCACTCGCCCGACTGTCTACACAGTAAATATTGCCTAAATAGAGTGCGTGCGTGAAGTGAGTGAGTGAGTGAGCGAGATAGCTCAGCGAGGGAGTGACTTAGTGAGCTGGGCTACTTAGGACTTATCACCGTCTAACCTGTGGCTCGTGTAGGCATTGGCCAGGCCCGAGATCACCCAAGACCTACTGGCCACCCTGTCCCGCCCCGCCCCGCCCCGCCCCGCCCCGCCCCGCCCCGCCCCGCCCCGCCCCGCCACTCGGCCCGTGACATAACTGTGACCTGGATGTGTGTGCCCGCGCCAGGCCGTGGCAGTGACTCCCCCCTCCCCCCTCCCCCTCCGGCCGCCACACGGCGCGGCCGCTCAGTTCCTTCCTTCCCGCTGCGCCGGCCCGCCACGCCGCAGCAGGACTCAAGAAGAGAAGGCAGTTATTGCAAAATCCCCTCCCGGTAATATTCCGAGGCGGGGCCTGGCGGGGCGGCGGGCGGCAGCAGCGGTGGTGACCCTCTTCCCCCTCCTCTGCCCCCCTCTGCCCTGACTGGCAAGTGCATGCAGTTACACAATGACCTGGGGAGAGGCTCAGCCTCAGCGAGCACTGCTTCTGCCCTGCTCTGCCTTTGCCTTTGCTGCATTTTCCGCCCCCTCATTTTCCACATTATTTTTCTATACCTCTCTCTTTCTTTCTTTCTCTCTCTCTCTCTCTCTCTCTCTCTCTCTCTCTCTCTCGCTCTCTCGCTCTCTCGCTCTCTCTGGTCAGCAGGCCCACAAGCCCACAGGCTAACACGCCTATCGCATGACAGGCCCACAGGCTAACAAGCTCGGCAAACAGGCCTACTTCACTGTAAATCGAGGAGTGATCATTCTCGCTCTCAGGAGAGCGATATTGGTGACCCAAATTTTATCGCTCCTTGGAGAGTATGATATTATTAATATCACCCCTTTTAAGTCGTTTCGTTGGTATGTAGCGTAACCGAGATGGCTCAAAACGAGCGATATCAAGCAATCTCGCTCGATTTGAGTGACGTCCGTGCCAATACTCATCACTCTGAATGAGCGATATAGAATTTCCTCCCCCTTTTGGTCGATGTAAAATACGTCGACTCAATTTCAGTCAGAAACATGACCCTCAGATTTGCAGTGTTTCTTTCGTACCGGATGCTCGGGTGCAAGTGGGTTTCCTAATCGTAAGGAGGCGTCAGGCGCCACGGTTACTGGTGATAGTCAAACCATCCTGCACTCACGAACGCCTTCCAAACGCAATGAAGAACGCGTTTAGAAAACCTAACGGGGAGACAATTCTGAAATTTTTGTGCACCTCGTAATTCAGAAAAAAAATCTGAAAAGTGAAGAAAATTTTTGGGAAATATAGAAAAATTCAGGAAAATTCACAAAACTTTACAAAAACTCAGAAAAAATCATTTAAGTTAAGATAAAATCCAATTGAAATTCAGAAAAATTCACAAAAATTCACAAAATTCGTACACCATTCAGAGTTTTTTGTCCCTCGAGGAAACCTCTAGATAAACGCCTGTATAACTGCGGCCTAAATTAGTTGTCTGGTTCTAAGTTTTGGTTTCGGTCATCGCCTTATCCCCCCCCCCCCCCTCCCCCTGGGCAGAGGAGTTGTCTGTGGTCAGGACTGCGGGTCCGCGGAGGGAGCTAGGGGGAGGTGGCAGGCAGGCAGGGGAGACGAGGGAGTATTGGGTGGCGTCCAGGCTTTTCTGGAGCTTAGAGAGATCAAGACGAGATGTACGGCACGTTCTTCGCACGTCGCTGCGAGTTGCGGACGACGACGACACAGCGCCCGGAGACTTGACTCGTCCGCGCCGGGTGGGGTGGGGTGAGGTCGTCGCGAGGGTACGTCACTCTTTAAATGTGTGTACACTGATTGGAGGGTTGTATCGTGATTGGAAGGAAAATTGGACCAAACGTTGAAGAAGGCTATAATTTTTTGGCACCAATTCGATATTTTGCAATTTAACTGTGCTTAAAATAGATTTTTGTCGTAAAATTATGCTACTGGGTAGTGATTGGAAAATGATTGGAACGCAGGGTGCACACGAATTGGAGAAGGTGAGGTGTAACCCTCGGGTGCGCAGCTTGACATTAAATCGAGCGGGCAACCTTAAAGACTTCCCCCTACGCACAAGTATATGGACGTGAGTGCAGAGGTCTATTTGGTCCGATCTAAGAGGAAGTGTGAGCACTGATGTTACGGACAAAATCAAAATGTAATATTCACTCGGTGTGAAGATGCTGTGGTTCTTTGAAGGTACAAGTCTCCTAGTAGATCGTGGGAAGTACGGAGTTAAAGGTTATTCGCTTGATTTTATGTCAGTACACTGAAGTTCAGACCGCGATGCCGAAACATAGCCGTGATAGGCTTAAGTATATTAAAGTCGACAGGGGCGAATTGATGTCCACAAGACGTCGCTGAAGACAGCTAGCCTACTGCATTTTTAGGCGAAGTTGACACTGAAATCGTGACACTGTGACACACGCCACAATGAACTCTTGGCCTGTCTCAAACAAGTATTTTACTGGAAATGTCTGTAAATATTATTCCAGTAAAATGTGGAAAGTTTTTACAGAAAATATCATGAATGTTTATTACCAGAGTTCTGTAATTTTACAGGACTGCGGTAATATTACCATACTAAGTTTTGGCAAGTGGTGTACCAAGACTTTTCCGGTAGTATTCTATTTTTTTTCTTTTTCCCAACAGTGCGGCGACATCCTGGACGAGGCGATGCTCACCGTGACGGCCGTGCCGGGGTCGCAGCCCGCGTTCCAGACGAGCAGCTGCAGGCGCTCGCGGGCGCGGCCGGCGCGCACCTTGGCCGCGACGTCGCCGATGCGCTGGCCGAGCACGTCCTCGCCGTTGACTTCGAGCACGCAGTCGCCCGGGCGCAGGCCGGCCTGCTCGGCGGGGCTGCCCGCCTCCACGGCGGACACCCAGGGGTACGGGTCCCACTGCGTGCGGCTGATGTGGAAGCCGCAGCTGGGCGCCGGCGCCGGCGCGGCCGGGGCGGGCGCCGTCCCGATGCAGCACAGGCGGAGCGTGGCGCGGCCGTCGGCGGCGACCTGGTCACCGGGGCCACCGGGGCCTCCGGGGCCGTCGCCGCGTGCCTCGTCCTCTCGGCTCATGGCGGGCAAGCAGACTGGCGGGGCAGCCCGCCGCCCGGCCCGGCCCGGCCCGGCCCCAGGTACGGGTAAGGGTAGCACGCAGCGCGCGCCCGGCGCCCGGCTCGGCGAGGAAGGGTACCCCCCTTCCACCGGGGCCCCGCGGCCCGGAGTCGAAAGGGTTGCCTACCCGACGGGCGCGGCGGAGCGGAGTCCGGCCGCGAGTCGAAGGACTGTCAGAGAGCTGCGCGCAAGAAGAGCTATAGCGCGGCTCGCCTGGGAGTTATCCACTTAACGTATCGCGTCTGGCGTATTTTGCGCCTCGCGTCTGGCGTTTTTTTACGCCTCGCGTATCGCGTCTCGCGTCTGGCGTTTTTTGCGCTGCGCGTCTCGCGTCAAGCGTCTCGAGCCGCGACCCGACGCAACTCGCCGCGTTTGATGCGCTCCAAATTTTTTTTCAGACTGCTAATATCTTCCGACACGATTTTTCATACAGCTATGAAAAAGCGCATCAAATGCGGCGAGTCGCGGCTCGAGACGCTTGACGCGAGACGCGAGGCGCAAAAAACGCCAGACGCGATACGCGATACGCTAAGTGGATAACTCCCCGGCGTCAGCGCTCCCGCAGTCCCGGCGGACACGGCGCCCGGGCAGGTTGCCTACGCTCGAGTCGGCAGGCGGTCGCTTGAACTCGAGGGGGAAACAACTCTGAATGTCGGTGTATATATTTTGTGACATTTTGTGACTTTGGTGGGAACTTTTGTTAATGAATTTTTCTGAATTTTTTTCTAATGATTTTTCTAAATTGCGAGGTCTACAAAAATCTCAGAGTTGTTGCCCCTCGTTGGAACGGGCGAGCAGCGTCCACCCCCTCCGAGCGTTAGGACGAGGGGTCGACCACTCAGAATTTTGGTGTACATGGAATATCTGGAATATTTGAAGGATTTCTGGAATATTTTGGGAATGTCTGGAATATTTTTGGATTATCTGGAATAATTTTGGAATATCTGGAATAATTTTGGAATATCTGGAATATTTCGGGAATATCTGGAATATTTGTGGAATATTTGGCTAATTTTTTGTGGAATATCTGGAATATTTTTCAGTGTGTACCTGGAATATCTAAGTGGTTGACCCCTCGCGGAAGGAGAACTATAGGACTCTAGCTTGAACAAGGGAGGCGCGGGCAAAAGTTTGTTGATCACAAAATTGAGAGAAACACTTAACATTTTAGACAACTGCAGTGACAAAATTCAATTATCTGATAATGAAAGAGTGTACAATGTACACTGATTAATCAGTGTACATGGTTGCTTGCTGATTAATCAGCGTACATTGGTATTAGCAAGCATTATAATGTACACTGATCAATCAAGTGATTAATCGATCGATTAATCAGTGTACATTGTGCACTCTTTCATTATCAGAGAAAGTTGGCCCCCCTCCCCCCACGACCATGATGGTGCAGCGCGCCTTCCCCCTCCTCGCCGTGCTGTGTGACCTTGGCGCGGGGGCACGCTGTCAGGGGTGGGGAGTCCACGCCCCCCGGCCAGCCCCCGCCCAACCCCCAGCGCAGCATCCTCCCCCAGCGCGGGCTCGCCCCGCCCCGCCCCGCCCCGCCCCGCCCCGCCCCGCCCGGGCCCGCCCGGGCCCAGCTCAGTCACGCTGACATCCCCGACCGGAGCGGCCACTGGCGTTCGCCGTGCTCTCAGCGTCCCGCGGACCAGTGGCGGACTTCTAGTGCAACACAAGGAGCTTGGTGTTGTGTCTCCTCCACGACAGGTGCTGGGGTGGGCGGGGGCCCCGGGCCCCGGGCGGGGCCGGCACGGCGGAGGAGAACGAATAAGACCTCAGACTTCTACTGATTTTTTTTCTTTTTGGTCAGTTAAAACGTTAGAATTCTCTACTGCACGAATTACTGATCAATTTGTCAATTATTCCGTATAGTTTCGTTCGATATATACTAATGAAAAAAATGAAATTGTCAGTAATATAAAAAGGAAATAATGCGTCTTACTGATGGAAAAGTATACTCAGTATTCCTTCTGGTTCAAAACCTATCATAAGTACTGACAAAGGGCGGCAAAAAATCAGTAACGGGATGAGAGTGCTTTCCGGCCACAATTTGGCAATAGCGCAAATCCTATTTCCGATTTATTCTAAAACTATTATCAAAGCATGTTATCAAAAAAATAAATACACTTGTCGATATGAAATGCCTCGAGGATTCGAGTGGTGTCAGGTAACTTTGTTGACGGTCAGTCTAAATACGGTTTCTCTTAAGTATAAAATCTGACTTGCGGTGTTGCCACGTTGTGGCCGGAAAGGTCAATTGTGTAGCGTAGCCTGACTGAAGCCCTATTTTGAATTGCTTTTGGTTCAAATTTTGGTTTAGTCATAAAAACTGCGGTGCGTTCGTGTTCCTCGACCCCAAAAACCCCCATGTTTAAAAAAAAGTGGATGGTTGTACGATATTTTCGACTGACCTGGTCGCGTCGCCCTTATTCGCTATACGGAACACTATAGTGAGTCAAAATTATCGTATCGAGATGCCGTTTGAACAGAAACATTCGTGTTTTTTATTTAAATAAGTACTACAAAAAAAAGCATTTTAAAAAAATGTGAAGATTTTGAAAATTGTTATTTTTAGTGCCCAGTGGGTTTTGGCAGCGTGCTGCCGCACTAAGAAACTGGGCCCATGGAGGCGGGTCTGGGTCTGGGTCGCCGTGTCCGGGTCCCGTCGATTGCGGACATACCTGGGTTACCGAGGCTTGGGTCCCGTCGATTGCGGACATCGAGGGGGAAAAAGGGAGGATTGTGCGGGAAACAAGGGAAATTGACGATTGCGAACTTCCCCAGGCGGGCGCGTTGGGTTGCCTACCTCTCAGGGGCTTGCATCCCACTCTGGCAAGGCAGCTGTGGTGAACAACACCGAGTGGCAGCGCTGCCCAGCTTCCACCACCGACCGTCTGTGTGTCTTTCCGTCCGTCTGTCCGAGCCGTCCAGGCCGGATTTCAATCGGCAGTTTGCAAGTGTACATCCGAGCATCCATGCAAGCCCAGGTAAAAAAGGGGCTATATATAAACTATATACAACTATATGCATAGCATATATGTTGTTGTATATTTTATATATGCTCCGATATATTCTACCATATATGGTGATATATGACCATATACAGAACATATATCGCTTATATAAGAACACATATAGCATATATTGAAGCATTTATGCTGCATATATGGCATATATAGCAGCACATATGTGCCATATATAACTCAATATATAATTGCATATATGCCATATATAGTCGCATATATTGTTATATGTATTATATACAATAAATATAGCAGCATATATAACTTCATATATGACCATATACAAACATATATTGCAACATATATTACCATACATCATATGTATATAATTATATAGAAACCTTTTTACCTGGGAGCCTTCAGGTCCTGTTGGAAGTTGCTCAGACTTACGTGAAAATAAGCGGAGTGAGGGACGAAAGAAGGCATGGCAAGAAGTCCTGAGCGGTAACAGGCACCTATTATCTTTTTTAAAACTTTGTCGATATATGTCAGAGAACTGACTTTTATATAATGTATTCTGACTCCATTTTTCCTATTTTGGTTTAATGTTTTATCATAACATAATAATGTTTGACTGTTAAACTAATGTCATTTTTTTAAATGTTTATATCAAACAATGTCAATACAGTTTGCACTTTAGACTACTTGGTGTCACTTCTCGCCTGCTTTGCCTATTTACGTTTTATCAAACCATTTTCGAAAAGTAGCGCGTCGGGATGCAAGACCCGGCGAGGTAGGTAATCCACACTGTAAAAAATAGTTGTCAGGAGACGAGAGGTTGCGCGACGAGCACCTTGTTCTCGAACAAACGAGTTGTTTTCAGTATTACACTTGAAAATATCCGTCTGTTCTTACCATATGGCCCCATTCAAGAAACTGACGTGTTATGTGTTATTGTAACGTGACAACAAAACTGTTGTTAACTTTTTAACTAAGACATTTTGTCGGAGAACAGCGAAGTTTGTGATTAATCACCTTTCTGCGCAGAAACAAGACAGAAACACTTTTTTGGAATGAAAGAAATTTTTTGAACTCTTTACCTGCGACAAAAAGTTTGTTTGTAAACGACATATGTTGTTTAAAAAGGTAACAACACTTTTGCTGTTAATCAACAACAACAAAATTTACAGTGCAACGCGCCCGCCCGGGGATGTCCGCAATCGACAGTTTCCCTCCCGCATAATCCTCCCTTTTCCCCCTCGATGTCCGCAATCAACAATCCAGGCGCCTCCAATCCAGGTATGTCCAGGTAAGAAAAAGACTTTAAAAAAAAAAAAAAAAAAAAAAAAAAAAAAAAAAAAAAAAAATTAACGTGATAAAGCGCATGGCTATAGATTTTGCAAGGGTTTAAAGGACATGAACCCTAGATTATACTCGTTTCAACTCACTGTTATAGAACCGAGAGTAAATTTCAATTTGCAAAACAGGAGGCAAATACAGGTTATTGCGAAAACCATGCAAGTGAAACTTCGTGTATAACGCGAGCTTGTTATGCGAAATGTAACGCAAGCGTACCGAGCGTAAAAAAAAATTAAGTGACTGTTTTTACTGACAAGGAAGGGTTAGTTAAGTATAGTCGCGAAGAAGCGTTTGCACTGTAAAATGCTTGCAAACTAAATTCTTTGCAACGTTGCGAACAAATTTTAATATTCGTATTACGAAGAATTTGTTCGTATTGCAAAGACCTTCTTTGCGATCTACTAGAATTCTTACAAACTATTTGTTTGTATTGCAAAGAAATAGTTCGTAAGCTTACGAAGAATTAGTTCGTAATACAATGCTTAAAAATTCTTGCATTAAAACCATGCACTATGCGTATTACAAAAGTTCATAAAAAAATTATGTACCAAGAGGACAGTCACAGACACTTTATACTGCATAAATACATTTCCCTCTCTTTATTTTATATTTTTTCTTTGTTCCTCTTTTTTTCTTTTCCGTTTTACCCGTTCTTTACCCCCACCACCACCACCACCACTACCTCGTACTTGGTAGAAAAACGAGTATTGATCTGAGTGCTATATCATACGTGACGGTAGTCATTCTCGCAATACAGAATACGTACACTCATGAAACTTATACCATTCGAAACTGGAAATGCTGTAGGCATGACCACACGGTAAAAAAAATGTCTGATTTTTTGAGGAAAAAGGGAAAACTTTGAGGAACTTCCGTAATTTGAGGGAAACACCTCAGATTTTAAGGATGACTCCTCAAAAAATAAGGGAAATCTCCACAAATTTTGAGGAGACTTCCTGAAAATCTAAGGAGTTTTCCTCAAAGTATACAAGGTCCTCAAAGTTTTCCCTTTTTCCACAAAAAATCTAACATTGTCTTTACCGTGGAATAATGGACCTTTTTTCAAGTTTGACACTACTTTTTAGAGAAGAAAATTCGCCCGTTATCGCTCTAAGTCGATAGAGCCGTGCCACACAACGAACCTCGTAACACGAATCACGTACATTCGAAACTTCATCTGCTAGTATTACAGGCTGCAATAAAGATTGTTTGAATCTAATAGTAATATTTTGAGAACTCTTAACAGATTTCACAAGTATTCAGTCCCGTTTCCGGCTGCCATTAATAGGGTGGGGGTGGGGGGGGGGGATAAAGTGAGATTTTGCTTTTTATCATGCATTTTTAACGTTCAATACTGTCTAAATGGTTGCTTTCAGCCTAATCTGGACCTAACCAATGAATTCCCCTAACTTTTCTGCTCTTTGGATAACCCTGGATTCCTTTCTAGTGACATTTTTGTTTTAGCTATTTTTCTAAAGTTTAGTCGATATTTGGGCTAAAATTCTTGCGCGCATGGCTTCTTAGCCAATTTTGCCAAAAATCTTAGAGATGTGCGAAAGTTTCGAAATCGAATCGAATCGAATCAGACCTGATTCGATTCGAGGAGGTACTAGAGCTCCCCCCTCCTGGAGCTCCCCCCCATATATTTTAAAATCATTTTAAATATTTAAAATATTTTAAATATTTAATATTATATTAAATTAATAAATATTTCAAAAAAAAACAAAAAAATCGCTTAAAATATTTAATAAATAAATAAATAAATAAATAGTCTTTTTAAAAAAATTGTTTATATGCAATTTTAATTTTAAAAATGCTGTTAAATCTCCAAGTGTTTGTTTTCAACTGGGGAAGTGGCATACACTGTTTAAAGGTTACAGTGATCCGTTGCACCACCGTAACAATGGTGAAAAATGCTGTATGTAGTGGTTAACGCGAATCACCGTAGTTCAAGAGGGTACTCCGCTAGAGCGCTCAGCGGAAGTGCGAAGAACAAAAACGGATACAGAGAGCGGTGGTGGGGGCGGGCAAGCGGAGGAGCGGCGGGTGGTGGGGGAGCCTCCCCGCCTCTTCACCGCTCCTCCGCTCGCCCGCCCCCACCACCGCTCTCTGTATCCGTTTTTGTTCTTCTCACTTCCGCTGAGCGCTCCAGCGGACTACCCTAGTGGGTTTCAACGTAGCGTTCAGTGACTGGTTAGGAGGGACACAGGGGCAATTTTCACCAAGAGTTCTGTGAAGCCTGTGCTCTGCGTGCGTTTTCAGCAAACTGACTGTGAGTATTATGAGAATCGTGATGTGCAGTCTTACCTTCAGAAGTGTGTAACTGCTTAACACTTGTAAGTGTGCAGCTCCAAGTTTAGCGCATACCATAGTTCAACTCACTACTTGAACAATTGGAAGTGCTTAACTCGACTGTTATACACTTGCGAGTGTGAAACTGCTACGTACCACACTCCCCTCGTTGAGCACTTGCAAGTGTATAACAGACGAGTTGAACACTTACAGTTGCAAAACCGCGTGTCGTGTTGAACACTTGGGCATGTTAAACTGGGAGTTGCACACGTACACACGGAAGATGCGACACGTCATTATCAAAATTGGATTATTTTAAATTATTCATTTTTCATGTTGCAATATTAAATGGCTTTTAAAAAAAGAAATACATTTTTCAAAATTAAATTTTTAATTCTTAAAATTTATTTTTTAAAATTAAATTTTTAATTTTTAAAAATTTATTTAATATTTATTTAAAAAAGGGGGGAGCTCCAGGAGGGGGGAGCTCTAGTACTTCCAGTTCGATTCGATTCGCTCACGGGAAATTTGCCGAAAATCCGAACTATTCGAAAATTTCGAATCGAAGGTCATTCGTTTTCGAATCGTCCGTCCCATGAGCATGATATTTTTGTGATCTTTACTTTTTAAATCTCAGATACTTTCTCTGTTAATTTAGTTTATTAAGAATGATGATCAGACCAAAAAGACTGAAATGTTTAAGCTTTATTTTATTTGACTGAGGTATTATCATAACCGAATTCTAATCATTACTCGCTGTGAAAAATTGACGTAGGTTTACGGGAAAATTTTTCACGAAGTGGAGTTGTAAAATTACGATCACTTATCGTAAAATTACAAGCAGTACCAATCGACTTAAAACTCAATTACAAGCAAAAATGGGCTGTCGTAAATTTACAACATTTTTCGTTGGTCGAAGTTTACAAAATAAATCGTAAATCTACGAACATATTTTTCACAGTGCTTGTGATCGTAAAGTAAAAATAAAGAAATATGTATTTGTTCCACTTAAATTTTTGTTGCATTAGTTTTTAAACCACATATACTTTCCGTTTTCTGTGAAGAATTTTTGTCAATTTTAGCGTGATTCGAATTCGATTCGAAAAAACTGGGTTAAAAATTCGATTCGATTCGAGGAAAAAAGTGCAGATTCGATTCGATTCGAGGATTTTTTGCGGTGATTCGATTCGATTCGAGCGGAAAATACCTGATTCGCACATCTCTAAAAAATCTGAAAAAAAAAAAATTCACACTTACAGAAGGTCAAAATGAAGAACTTACAAGCGGGAGATCTCAAAGAAATTCATTCTGTGATTTTGAATCAACAAATCGAGATTCATGACGGTTTTCATGCCGTTTTCTGACATTTCATTGACCATTACTAAATACGAAAATTTCTTTTCGAGAAAAACGCGTTTATAAGTTCTAGCCAATACATGAGTGATCATTTTAAGCCGCCAAAGAAAATTCTATCTCTAACGTAGCCTGAGATATAATGCGCGCAAGCTAAAAAAAAATAAAAAAATAATGAGAAAAACAGCTTTAAAGTTTACTGAGAACCGTTTGGCTGGTTTGGCCCCCACCCCTTCCAATCCCACTCTCTGCCTTCCCTCCTCTCCGGTGGAGCCCGCTGGCGAGTTTTTACGTTTGTACTCAAACTTTTGTAGTGGGCATGGACCAAACAGGTCGATTTAACGGTATTTGTTCATTTTGGGAAAATTCCCAGTTTTGCAGAACATCGAATAAAAAATTCCTACGTCGGGTACTGTGGGGCCAAATATGGTCAGGAACAGTTGTACCAAGGTCCAAAGAGTCGAAAAAAAAAATACACCGAAAATCGGTGTTTTTTTTTAAACTTTACCCCCCCCCCTCTTAATGGCCGCAGCAATCGCTGTTGTTATGGTGCTGCCATTTGTAAAACAATGGCTGGTTACTGGCGGCTGTAGATTCATATTTATATGGATTTTCATGGAACGACACGAAAACTGACGCGCATCTTTTTAAAAGCGAAGGCTTATGCAACAATGTTCTTTTGACCTGAAGGGAATACCCAGAAGAGCGTCATCAGTGACAAAACCAGCAGCATTTCCAGTTTAATTTAGTACATGTTAAATGACAATAATATATGTTCCACACTACGTAATAAAGGGACACAGGTTAAAATAAAATATCACTCGTTTCTCTACATCCAAGTACATGTGAACCAACTACAGAATAGAATTGGCTGTGGAAAGAACGATTACCAATAATAGCACAAAACTAATTTTGTGTTTTCTTTTCTCCCTGTTTTCTTTTTCCTCTCTTTTCCTCTCTCCTCTTTCTCCCTTCCCCGCCCTTCTTTGAAATTTTAAGGCGTACCTGAGCGTTTTGGGGGGCAGCAGTGCCCCTAACCTAGATCCGCGCCGCGCCTGCCGCGGACCCGGCTCGTGGTGACTGGTGACGCCTTCGGATCATGGCCCAGTGGTCGCGCAGCCTCGACCCCGACGAGGCCGAGCCCCTGCTCGCGCTCAACCTCGAGGCGCCGGGGGAGACCACCTTCACCGGGGACCTGACGACGTACTCCCGGGACCGCCGCCGCCGAGGCCGCAACAGCGCCGAGGCGCTGGCCGCGCGCCTGTACCTGGTCATGTCCGCGCCGCTGCAGGCCTGGGTCCGCCGTCACGTGGCCCCGCACCCGCCGCCGCTGCAGCCGCGGCCCGCTGTCATCCTGGATGACAGCCGTCGTCCACATGTCCCTCAGCCCGACATCGTGTTTCGAAATACGGATTACCCGGGCTCAAACCGCTTGCGTCTGCAGCCGCGGCCCGCCATCATCCTGGATGACGTCCGTCGTCCGCTTCTTCCTCCAGTCACTCTTCCGCGGCCCTCGAGCCGCTCTCGCCCGCCGCTGCAGCCGCGGCCCGCCGTCATCCTAGATGATGACATCCGTCGTCCGCTTCTTCCTCCCGTCACCCCTCCGCGGCCCTCGAGCCGCTCTCGCCCGCCGCTGCAGCCGCGGCCCGCCGTCATCCTGGACGACAGCCGTCGTCCGCTCCTTCCGCCCGTCACCCCTCCGCAATCCTCTAGCCGCTCTCGCCCGCCGCTGCAGCCGCGGCCCGCCATCGTCGGGGATGACATCCAACCCTGCCCTGTCACCCGTCTGGGCGCGAGCCCTCACTGTCCTCTACATTCCTCTTCCGCGGGTGACAAGCGGCGTGAGCAGCTGCAGCGTGACATCCGGCGGGAGCAGGCAGACGGTAAGGATGACAGCCGGTGCACGAGCAGCACCACCGCGCCGGTCGGCACGGACGCGCCCGGGGCCGGGGGCGGTTGCTGGCCGCGGTCCGTGAGCGCGAGCAGCACAGAGGTCTTGGTGGGCTCCCTGGGGAGCAGCAACAGTGGGGGCTCCACGCCCGTCGAGGACGGCGACGACACCCTGCCGGTGGAGCGCTCCGACACGCGCTCTCACCGCGGCGCCCTCGTGCGCACCAGGGCCACCGACCTGCTGGAGGTGGCCGACGCGCTGGAGGAGGACGAGAAGTGCGACGGGCAGCTGCTCGAGGAGTTCCGGCGCGCGAGCAGCGCGACCCGCAGGCGCTCCGCCGTCACGCCTGGCGCCGGGCTGGTGACCAAGTTCCTGGAGGTGCACGAGGAGCAGGTGGAGTACGTGAGGATCGGGGTGCTGGAGGGTGAGTGGCCGCCCGGCACCACGGAGCACGGCGACGACGCGCGCCACGGCCGCCTGCTCAGTCTGCAGCCGGAGTCCCTCAGCGCCGCGGCGCTGTTCGGCTTCTGCAGCGACCTGCGCCGCGGCGTACAGCAGCCCGCGGGCCGCGCGGGCGGAGACGGCTCCAACCTCGACAAGTGCAAGAGCCTCGGGTGCGACGACCTGACTGCGGCCGCCGTGCAGCCGCTGGGGGCTGGCGACTGCTGTGGGCCCGCCGCCCACGCCCCGCCCCCCGAGCGCCGCTCGATGGCCCTGAAACTGGGGGGGCCCGTCCCGGTCCAAGGCCGGCAGGCCAAGGCCGTGGCTGAAGCCGAGGCCACCCCCAACGGGCGGGTCATTGAGCCGTGGGAGCTGCTGCTGATCCAGCTGGGGCCGCCCGCGGCCCTTGCCGAGACAACCCCGCCCCCGCCGCCCCCGCCGCCCCCACCGGTGCAGGGGGAGGCCTCCGCCGCGCGCCCCCCTGCCGCGGCCGTGACCGTCGCGTCCTCGGCCACGGCCGAGTGCGCCCCCGCCGCGGTGCAGCCCGGCCGGGCCGCTGCCGAGGCCGAGACCCCGCGGCAGCGCTGGTACCAGCTCGTGCGCCAGCTGTGCGGCGAAAGGAGGCGGAGGCGGGACAGGCGGGCCGACACCGAGGCCGACATGGAGGCCGTCGACAACTCCCTGCGCATGGCGAGCATCGCGGACTCCAGCGGAGGGGGAGCGGGGCGCGTTCCCGTCGAGGACGTCGACGCGGGCGACGATGCCGGTATCACTCATCAGGTAGGACTTCATGGTGGCTGTTTTGAGGGATTTTTCACTTTTAAAAAAATCAGTTTACGACACCCGTCGGATTCTTCTGTATATTTCTTGGTGATTTATTTTAATATATCTTTTTAATTATTTTGGGGGGTGTACAATGATTGTCGGGTTGTCCAGGCTTCAAATCGGGCGAGCGTGTCGGTGCCAGTGGCGGCTGAGCTCGGCGCCCGCCGTGAGCCCCAGGAGTTGCAGGGGGACGCCCGCCCCAGCCGGCTGCGCATCAACTTTGGGAGCCTCTCGGCCTTCTTGGCGGCGCCGGGGAGCTCGCGCGCGCAGTCTGCGCGCTCCGAACTGCTGCCGCCGCCGGCGGGGCCTCGCGTCCCGGACCTGGACGGCCTTCCAGCTGCAGCCCTCGGTAGGTCTGAACTCGCCTGGGGCGGCAGGGGGGCGCAGCCAACTTGAAAAATTCGTGTATGCAGAAATGCGATTTAAAACCGTAAAATACATGTGTATTTCTAAGAAAATACAAGAAATACGCGAAAAGTACATGGGAATGCATGAGAATACGAAGTAATCCATCAGAATATTTACTAGCCAGGCAAGCCTTCGGCTTGAATGCTGAGCTCCATGTACCTATACATATTCTACCCACTCCTAACGTCCTAACCTACCGGCGCGGCGATGGCGATTCCGCGGTCATTCCCTGATTCATACCGCAACCCTCTAATAGTTTTTCTGAAATATTTTGAAAATGTCTTTAACAGCAAAAGAGCATTTCTTCTAAAATGCGAAGGATTTTACAGAGTTAAAACTAAGAATCCATCAACATCTGAATTCAGTATACATAAGAGAATAAGATAATGATTAAGTGCACCAAAGTCCTTGCCAACACTTAGAATTTTTATTTAATGTAATGTTTCTTGTTCCTCATAACTGAAAAAAACTTCTATTATGAAATATTCAGTTCGTTATGCCGTTTAAAATAAGTATAAAGTCATGGATGTGTGTACTATGATTAAAGAGATGAATCCATGTTTCTAAATTAGGTGTGACCAAGCACAATACTCGTTCTTTGTACCTCACACATTACAATTAAACGGGGCAAAACGGTAAAGAACGAGTAAAAACTAAAATTACAAGATAAATATGCTGTGTATACTTTATTCAAAGTACACCATGGATACGTTTGAATTGAGAGAGCTGTTTTCCCCCCCACCATATTGATACCGAGGGGGTGATAACATACAAAATGTCTACTGCAATCTTTTTGGACTTTTTACTTTTTGTTTTGATTTTGATTTTTTAATGATCATTTCTTTCAATTTTAGATTAATTTTGATCTTTTCCCGCGATTTTTTTTTCCTTTTAATTCTTTTTATTTCCACGTTGTTCATTTTTTCTCGATTTTTGTGTATTTTCCTCTTGATTACGTGATTTTTCCCCATTTTCCCCCCTTCTCATTAGCCTCTTTTGACCGGTCCAGATGGCGCCGCTGCCCCAGCAGCCCCCGCAGCCCCCGCAGCCCCCGCAGCCCCCGCAGCCCCCGCAGCCCCCGCAGCCCCCGCAGCCCACGCAGCCCACGCAGCCCACGCAGCCCACGGCGCCCACGACCCCACCCCACCGCCCTCTCCGACCTCGTCCGGCTCGTGTGACTCGGCGAACGAGGAGCTGAAGGGCTGCTGGTAAGCGCGAGCTTTTCTCTCTCAGCTGTTCCGCTCTGTCACTTTTCTATCTTTCGACCGCAGCACTGTGAAAAATATTCGTAACGGCTAAGGGAAAATTTTCCATGATAAATGTTGTAAAGTTACAACTTTTTCACTGTAATTTTAAAGGTCACACAAGTGACCTTAAGTCGGCGACACATCGGTGTGTCGACAAAATCGAAAACTTCTCCTTTTGGTGACCGTTTTTCCGGCAACGCTTGCCGTACGTCCTTTTTTTCGGCGACAATGTCGTCGCCAAAAGCCCCATGTGTGACCGAAAAACAGTTAAACGCATCACCGTTTCGGTCACACGCGGAGCTTTGCGGCGACAAAATTGTCACCGAAAAAAAGGTCACACGGCATGTGTCGTCTAAAACAGGATCACAATGCGGGGAAGTTTCCTTTTTCGATATGTCGCCACAAAAGAACACAAATCACATGTGTCCTTTTAAGTTACCGTATAGTTGTATTGTACGGTGTTGTATTGTTACGATGATTTTTTACACTATTTGTTGACTTAGTTTTTTCGACGAGGAAGAATCAGCTGTCGCAAATTTACGACTGTTCTCGTAAATTTGCAACTTTGTGTCGAAATCACAAATTCCGAAAATAAATCGTAAATTTGCGAATATTTTTTTTTCATGGTGGGTATGATAAATGGGGGGAATGTCACCACAGCTCTGTTTCCGGTTGCTGCAGGCTGACGGGGTTCCGGTTTCCTAGTCCCTGAGCCTGAGCGTCCCGAACCTCTGCGTCCAACTTCTATTCGCTCATTCAGGACCCCATCTGTACCAAAACGAACGTGACTGTACAAAAGCCGAGGGGTACCTCACTCTTCAAATGGGTGTACACTGACTGCCGGGTCGTATTGTGATTGGACGGAAAATTGGTCCAAACTTAAAAGAGATGGATAGTGATTCGAAAATGGAGCTTACGGTGTACACCGATTGGAGAAGGTGAGGTACCCCTCGACAAAAGCTCACGTCTACACTGGTAAAACAAATGTCTAGTTCTACACGTCATTTATCGTTTAGTTTAAAATGTGCAAACATTGCACACTTCAGAGTGTCGAGCTTAACTAAACGTAATTTGGTGTGCAATGTTTCGACACTTCCGAAACGTTCAATAAACTGCACACCATTTAGTGTGCAGTTACTCGACGTCTGTTATGGCTTCTCAATAGCTGGTGCTTGTGTCCAAGTGTGCAAACTTGCGAGACGTTTTAAGTTTAGACGTGATTGTAATGTCTAGTAAAACTCGACACCATATAATGTGTAAAGTAGCAAAAAGCACACTTTAAGAGTGCAAAGATGCACATTTGTTTTACCAGTGTAATCTGTGTGTAGACATGAGAGAATCTCATGGTGTAGATAAATGGCAAGACTGAAATGCGAGGTGGCGACCATTTTGGGAATCATATGTATACAAGCCTGGGAATCATCATCATGAAAATTAAGGGAAATCAATGAAAACCACTAGAACAAAGCAGAAAACACCTGGAATCGGTTAAAATTAGCCGAAATTCTCGTTTTATTTCGCTAGAAACAGATAGAAATAAAAAGATATGGATGGGGATCATTGGGAATCAATCATGCCGGGAATCATGTGTACACATTAAAGAGGAGTGGTCGCCCCCTCGCTGAAATGCTTAGTCTGTGTCCATTACATGTGTGCCACTCGAGGGGTACCTCACTCTTAAAATGGGTGTACACTGATTGGAGGGTTGTTTTGTGATTGGACGGAAAATTTGTCCAAACTTTAAAGAAAGCAAACATTTTTTGGCAGCAATTCGATATTTTGCAATTTTAAGGTGCCAAAAATAGATTTCTGTCGAAAAATTATGTGACTGGATAGTGATTCGAAAATGATTGGAGCTTACGGTGTACACTGATTGGAGAAGGTGAGGTACCCCTCGGTGCCACTCGTGAATTACGGATTGTGAAAGCTGCAGCACTATATTTTTGAAACCTTACGTTTTCTCGCTACACTTTGAATGTCCGGTCGTCAAATACGTAGAACTTTTATCTTTACGATAGTTTTATTTTTAATGGATATTTTGAATTCGCTGTTTAATTGAATGATTGCTGTGTGGTCGGCTCTTGATCGGATACTCTCTCTTACATAGTACCATTTTGACAGCTTCACATTATTTTTTGCGCTCTCAAGACAAGCGCACGGGGCTGCCGGCGGGGCATTCGCCCTTCTTTTGGACGGAGTGCCCTGGAATCAAAAGAATTAGCAAATCACAATACGACACTCCAGAGTAGGCACGCAATGCAATTGGGGGGTAGATGGTAATTTTATCATTATTTTTTCCTGTAATTTTTAATTTTTGTTTTTTCTTTTAATTTTTTGAATGGCATTTGTACTTTTTAGTACATTGCTGTGCACGGCTAAACTTGGTGCTTGTTTCCTAATTTAGTGCTACGTGAAGCATAATATTGTGCGTAAGGACGTAATATCTGTACTTAGCTTCACATAATATTATCGAAATATTCTGCTTAATGACGTGTTATTTGTGCACAAGCAACGTATAGACGTACACAACACTGTCTTAAAAAATACGTAGTCTGGGATTGTGTAACCAACACTCGCTCGTGCACAACACTAACTGGCAATGTACTTTTTCGTGCTTATGAAATGTAACTATTAAACATGCAGATTTATGCACAAAATCGTGCCGAATTATGTAGAATATTGCGCAGAGATCTGCATAAATTGTTGCATACAGAAAAAATGCTCAAAATTAAACAGATTTATGTACCGGGTGTCCTGGCGAAGGCTCCACTCGAACTGCGGCGCTACCTGGCTGCCGCCTACCTGTGAGGCGGGGGCCGGGAAATAAATGCCGTGCCCGAACTGCGGCGCACCGGGCACGGGGCGGGGGGCAGTTGTTTGAACTGCGGCGCGGACAAGAGGGGGCCCTGGCGAATACACGAAAGTGTTGCGGGTCTGCGTACCCAAGGGGCCATGGCGCCTTGCGGCCAAAGTGAGTAGGCAGAGGCAGACCTGCAACACTGTCGTGTGTACGCCGAGGTGTACGCCGGGACACCCGGTACTACATTCTACATAATTCGGCAAGATTTTTTTCACATAGATCTGCATGTCCACTGGTATAACTAAAGCGTTGTTGTACGCCGAGTCCGTACGCCCTTATTCAAGCGTACATGAGCTCGCACGCGCTCCTTTTATCCTATCTAAATGCATGGGGGGGAATTGCCCTGGAGCGTAGTTGCCAGCCTCAAAAAGGGCGTAAGGTGTGGCACGCTTGAAAAAGGTGCGGTCAACTACGCTTTAGTTTTACCGGTGTTTATCTTGTAATACATTTTAGATACACTAAAAAGTCGAGGGGGCCATACCTCTCTTGTAATCCCGTGTACAGTTGTAAGTGTAATCCCTATGCAATCCGTGTAATCCTTTACCAAATTATGAGGAATTATCACTAAATTTCACCTTATTGTTCTTATTTATTGGTTTCAGCCCCAGAAATTCATGTGTAATCCCACAAAATTCATCTATAATCCCACAAAATTCATGCGGAATCCCTGCAATCACGCGTAATAATGTGTAATTACATCCTAAGCTGAAGTGGTGGCCCCCTCGGAAAAAGTACGTATACACTGCCAGTTAGTGAGTCAAGGTTTTCCTTACCGGTGCCCTTCTCGCAGTTGTAGGAGCGGAGGACGCACTCGGAGCCGAAGGTGGTGAGCTTGGGCTCCTTCTCCGTGCCGCCCGTGCGCACGCAGACGGGCTCGTACGGGGCGTCCTCGCAGCGCGGGCACTTGCTGGGCGCGGGGGTGAACTTGCCGGCCTGGGCCTCGGCCGCGAGGCACACCAGGGCCACTGCCGGGATCGAAGACATCACTGTTATTCAATTACTGTGACGTCACATTCTTTTTCATGTGAAAACTGTCACATTCCTTTTAATATTAATGTCACATTCTTTTGAATGTGACAATAAAATTTAGCCCGCAAATTTTGGCCGATTCACATTGAAAAGAATGTGACACTGTATTTTAAACAATGTGACACTTTTCACATGGAAAAGAACGTGACGTCACAGGAATTGAATAACAGTGATGGCGGGGGGATCACTCATACAAAATGTGTACAATGACTTTTGTGATTTTTTTTTCTTTTGTTCTTTAAGGAAAATTTCTGTCACTTGATGACAAATTTTGATTTCCCCCTCCCCATTTCTGAATTTTTTGCCATTTTGTTTTGGTTAATTTTTTTAATGGATTTTTCGCACACTAAATGGAAAGGGACAATTTTGTCCCAAGAAATGTTGCGTTTTTGTGCACACCAATCCCTTTTGACAAATTTGTGTAATGATTTGGGACAATTTGAAGGCTCCTGCGTACACTGATAACAAAAGTGTTCAACTGGCGTGCACAATAAAGTGTTGAACACAACGTTGCCTACTTTTAGGTGTTTGACCGGATATTTGCATACTAAAAAGTGTTAAACAGTAAATGTGAACACTTCAAAGTGTTAAATTTGAAGGTTAAACGTGCAGGTTTTGGACAACATAAAGTGTTTAAATTTGCTTGTTCAACACTTTGAAGCGAGGGGGAAACGACTGTTAATTTTCGTGTCAGCCGGATCACGGATTACCCCGGATTACCTCGGATTACCTCTGGAGTGTCCTCCGGATAACGGTACTTTTTTCCTCGGATTACCCCGGATTACCCTAAAATTTCCCCGGATTACACCGGATTACTTCGAATTTCTCCGGATTACACCCTGCCGGATTACCTAACGGCTGTCAGCCGGATTACCATAGTCGTTACCCCCTCGCTTTGAAGTATGCAAATTTCCAGTCAACACATAAAGTGTGCAGCGTAGTGTTAAACTCTTCAATGTGCACGCCAGTTGAACACTTATTGCCAGTGTACAGGCCAGAAACTACTCCGGGTGTACTCCGACTGACTGTACTCCGTATGCTCCGACTGTTCTGGACCCAAGTACTCCGCGTACTCCGGTTTTACTCCGGCTGTACTCCAGGTGCACTATGCGTCCACCCCTTGGCAAACTCCCACTCGCACAAGCTGATAAACCAAGTGTGCAACTGCTCAACACTTGTAAGTGTGTCCCTTTCAGTCTGCACGTGCAGGTGTGTAACTCGGCAGCTGTGCACTTACAAGTATCATACTCGCCGGTTGTACACTTGCAAGTGTTCAACAAGAGAAGTGATGCACGCCGCGCAGTTGAACTCTTGCAAGTGCACGGAGTAAAGGATTGAGTTCTCACAATAAACAATTTGTTAATATGGCCTTAACAATATTTTTTTTTGTTCCAGCAACTACAAATCTGTTACGACAAAATTCCCCCTACAAAATTTCTGTTGTAGTAAGAGATACTTTGCTCTGCCAACAGACTTTTAGTTGCTGGAACAAACAATATTGTTAAGGCTATATTAACAAAATCCTTTTTTCTGTGTGCACAACTAACTGTCCCAAAAGTGAACGACGCATTGCTTCGTATTACGAAGAAAACGCACCCATTGTAATTCAAAGCAAACCTTCTTTGTAATTACGCAAAGCACCGCTTCGTAGATACAAAGCGCCGCTTCGTGATTACAAAGCATTGCTTCGTAAATAGACAACGTGTGCCGTACAAATCAGAAGAACATAAGAACTCCGGAAGTGGCCTTGGAATCTTTGCTTATACGGCGAATTTTCAAGCAAACTTGTGATTTCTAGCTATATCCCTTACTAATGTACCAAAAACCACTGACGGCGAAAAGCAATTTGCCCCTTTTGTCGAAAATTTAAGGGCACTTCCGGAGTTCTCGTTCTTCTATGTACACGGGACATGTCCTCTATATACGAATGCCATGCTTCGTAGGCTACTATGGCTCATTTTCCTTTGTAGGTTACGGAAGCAATGCTCCGTCGGCTTTTCACAGAGCTCTGGGGTCGTCCCCCTCCTCACCCAGGGCGACGCAGGCGACGGACACGGTGATCTTCATGGTGGCGGGGAGGCTGGGGCTGCTGCAGCGACTGACTGCGACGTGGTACTGCCGACCTGGACCTGTGCTGCCTGTCGCCGGGGCCCGGGCCGGGACGAGCCGGTGCGGGCCGGTGCGGTTGTTAAGGTCGGTTGGTTCCCCCTGGTTCCCCCTGGTTCCCCCCCCTCGCCCTCGCGGTCCGCGGCCGGCGCGCTGCCGACTGGACTGACGGGGGCCGGATCTCGTGCCCCCCCCTCCCCCCCTATCCCCCTTCCCCATCCCCCCTCCCTATCTCCCTAGTGCTGTGCGAATCGAGGTTTTTTGGGTTCGAATCAAATAGAATTTCTTCAAATCTCCTTCGAATCGAATCGAATCCTACCAAATAATTTCGAATCGTATCGAATCTTTCTCAATTCGCGCGCGAATCGAATCGAATCCAATTTTGATCCCCTACAAATTAAATTTACTTAAAAAAAAAAAATCAAATTATGCTTCAAAATAAAGTCTAGCAGCTCCCACACATCTTTGCAAAGGCGCGCTCGCACCCTCTTCTTGCTGAAAAGCATGTTCTTAAACTTTATGATTCGGCGGCGAATCTTAGCTGATTCGAAATTTCGAACCTTCGATGCCGAATCATAACCGATTCGGAACCGAATCGAATCGAATCCAGGCAGATTCGATTCAATTCGATTTCGAACCATTCGCACAGCACTATATCCCCCCCTATCCCCCATCACCTCCACCACCTCCACCACCACGGGGGGGCTGGGGGGCTCTTCTCCTCGGCCCGCTGATGTGCGCAAACAGCTGCAGCCGGCCCGGCCCGGCCGTGCCCTCTGATGATTCCGAAGACCGCTCTCGCGCCCCCGTCCCCACCCCGTCCTTGTCGCACTCATGGGGACATGCCATCCCCGACGTAGCGTAAACGCCATAAGGTGCGACACATGGAGAATGGCTGGTGCTGGTGTAAGAGGCATCACGCGCTCGAGCGGCCCGCACGAGGGGTCCACAACTCGGAAATTTCGTGACCCGTGAATATATTCGAAATTTGAATACTTCTCTAATATTGGTGAATATTCATAATTATTCGTGAATATGAATTGAAATTTTGATGAATTAATCGTGAATATAATGAACACAGATGAATAATCTTGAATACTTCCGAATATCGAATAAATAATATTGAATACTAACTTTTGCGTGACCCATGAATATCCCAAGTTGTGGACCCCTCGGGCCCGCACGCCCGCACTCGCGGTGACCGAAGAGCGAGAGAGAGCGAGCGATTCTTTCTCGATTGCTTATGACACATGCGGGGATTGATTTAGGATTTCGAAGTTTAAAAACTTAAACTCGTACGTCGAGGGCTCTTGGAGAACACAATCCCTGCAACTTGGAAGGAAAAATCGCCTTATCTTGGGAGCTATGCCATCATGTTGGTTTGAGACACTGGCTGTCTCTCTCTAGCTCCGGTCGTAGAGTTTGGTACATCACTTTTCTTCGTATTTCAATCTTCTCAGGGACCAATCAGATCATTTTGAACTACACATCGTCCATCTACGGACCTTAAGGATTAGAAATCTACAATGCGTTTGTTTCTAAGGGAAAGGATGCGCTCTCTGAGCCATCAAGTAGAAGAGGGTCGCGCTCGGGGTCGCGCCACCTCAGATGCCTCACCAGTACTCTGTCCTTCTCCATGGGGCTCTTCTCCTCGGCCCGCTGATGTGCGCAAACAGCTGCAGCCGGCCGTGCCCTACTGATTCCGAAGACCGCTCTCGCGCCTCCGTCCTTGTCGCGCCAATGGGGCCCTGCCACCCCCAGCATGGGGCAACGCCATGGGTGCGACAGGGACGGCGGCTGCGCGGACAACAACAGGTCCCGCCTCCCGCCTGCCGGCGCGTGTAGGGTCTGATTCAGACTGATTATAGACGCCGCAGAGCAGCGCGGCAACGAGCGCGAGCATCAGATGCGTTGGAAAACACGAGAGGTGAGAGTGAGAGTGAGCTGTGTGACAGTTCGAACGTCTCACTCCCATCTGTCGTTTTCGGACGCAGACGAGCATAAGATGCTCGCTCGTTTGCGGGGCTCTGCTGAGGCCCTCGCGATTGCACAAACTGCCGCGTTTAACACTTCTAGGTGTTACACTGTTATTCAATTACTGTGACGTCACATTCTTTTTCATGTGAGAACTGTCACATTCCTTTTAATATTAATGTCACATTCTTTTGAATGTGACAATAAAATTTAGTCCCCATATTTTGGCCGATTCACATTGAAAAGAATGTGACACTGTTTTTTAAACATGAAAAAGAACGTGACGTCACAGAAATTGAATAACAGTGTAGACTGGAAGCTGCACAAGCACAAGTGCTGAGCTGTTGCACACTTAATTGAACAGTGTACTGAACGCTCCAATGCCGCTGGGAAACGAAACTTCATCATATGTCATGCTGAGGGCCGTGGGTGTCACAGGTGGGGAGGCTCGTCCAAATGTGGCCAATTGTGGCTTAAGGGGGCCGGAGCCCGGAAAATGGCCCGGGAAAGATTCAAGTGATATTTGAAAGTCCGCTATCGTGAGACAGTTTTGTTTTCCTATTTCCTGGAAATTAATGATTTATTTATTTTAATTAATCGTTTTCACCGCTTTCTGGACTATTAGTTCTGGTTCCTGAGGAGGTGATTTTGGGCGGGATTTTTGAAACCTTTTTTGTTTTTTCTTTGGTTTTTCATTGTGGTCTCGGAGGTGTCCCCCTGCCCTTCCTCTGGCATCCGGCGCGGCGGCGAGTAGGCACCTCCGCCGCAGCGCTGTCCGCCGGGTTGCCTACCCACTCGAGGTCGGGCGCTACCGCTGGGCAGGTCACTGGCGAGTGCGAGCATAAACCCGGGAGGTTTGCCTATTACCGCGGTACCAGGCATTCCGCAGCGGCATCCGTAATGGAAGACCGTAAAAATAAAAGGAAATACAGCCGAGGGGGGAGTCACTTCGAAATATCATCGTACGGCCCCAAAAACATCACTTACAAAATAAATTTAAAAAATTAAAATAAAATTAAGAGAAAATGATATAGAAAAATCCGGCAAACCGAGAAAAAATTAACAATAAACCGAAATGAAGTCGAAAAAATTGAGAAATCGGGGTAAAAGATCAAAATTTACCAAAAACATGCTTTCTTTGAAAAATCAAAAGAAAAAAAAATCAAAAAAATTAAAAACAAAAATGTAAAAAAAATTACTGTACACATTTTGTATGAGTGACCCCCCCCCCTTCGAATACAGCTCAGCTTATATGTGCTGTCGATGAAATACTGTTCTTTCAGAGTACTCTGTAGAGGATTTTCTGACGCGAATACCGCTCGGCACGAGCAGAGCGGCTGCCCAGGGACTGGTGGGAGAGGGAATTCCCCAGCCGGCGACGCGACGAGCGGACAGTGCAGCCTGTGCCTGTGGAGGCTGAGGGCTCTCATGCATGACGGCTCGCGGCGCGGTGGCGTGCGTACGCCATGAGTCCAAAAATGAACATTTCCCCTCAAAGATTATTTTTCTTTTCAATTCAAGGCAGTACATCCTTGGTCGGTATACGCCCTGATGCCCCGTTTAACAATTAGTAGCAGGGGTGGCCGCTGTTCTGGTCTGTCTGCAGGGGAATAGGTAGCTCTTTCAAACTTTCACATATTAGAGTGGTAGGAAAAAGAAGCATTTACAAGGTTCTTTTCAAAGTGGTTGGATATACATTTATTGGATATTTTACATTAACTAAATTTCTCCAGCACAACTTACTACGTTCCACTCCCAACTTAAAAAATAATTATTAAAATTTGAAAAACTTGGCAAACCATTACAAAATTATTTCCCAAAACCTCCTCGGCAGTTAGGACTAGGTTCCACTTCTTTGGAGCCCTTTTCCCACTGATCAGGTGTATTTGCCTGATGAACAGAAAATGATTGAAAGCCATGACTTGATGGATTTTGTTAAATGTATGAATTGAGTACTTACTACAATAGACAGAGCATGGACACCACTCTTTAGCTCATCAGCCAAGATATCATACACAGCACGATGCCTCTGATGAAAGAAAAACAAGGTGCCAATTAACGGACATACTGTTGTTTAGAACTGGTACTTATTCTTTACCCCTATTATATTTGAAGATATGTATGTTACTGAGCAATTAATGTTAGCTTGTTCATGTTCTGTAAAATGTGAAATGAATAGAACTCAGATACTGATGACCCGCACCACGCTTTAAATATAATCACACAATAATTTGTTTCTGCAATATTTATTTTGTGAGTCAAGAACTGATAAAACCAACTAGTGTTTTTACTCGTTCTTTACCTTACTTTACTACTTTCTTAAAGTAAGGTAATGAGAACGAGTATTGTGCTCAGTGAGGTGTAATTTAGTGACGCATTTTCATCTCATAATATATCATACCTATGATAGAAGTAAATTGATGATTTGAATCTTTAAACGTTTTTAAAAAAATCATAATAGAACTTTTTTTCAGTTATGTCAAAAATTTTTGCAGAAAAACACTAATAATGAAACACATAATACACACTTGTGAGGTTGCAGGTTAACCAGCACACTTCACTCATATATCAACTCAGTTACAGTTTTCAAGTATTTAAAATGAGCATAATTTAGCCTACTATTTTTTTTTTTTTTTTTTTTTACAAAATATACAACATACAACAATATTCATTCATAAAAATATCCACTATAACACTTCAATTTTTCAAGATTTTCGAGAAGATCGAAACTTTCGCGGGCTTACTACTACTGTACTGCGGTGCCATCTTTCAAAACACAGCACATTGTTGCATGACACTATACTACAAACTACAAACAGTAATTGACAAAATTATACATTAAATATTATGAGATGAAAATGATCATAAGATTAGGGTAAAGAATGAGTTTCTTTTAATAGTACCAAGTAGTTGGTACTAATTCTTTGCTTCTTGTTTATCAGTGTGTACGTGTAAATTGCTCAGAACATATTTTCAAATCTGTACAGGCTGCAACGAGCTGGAAAGTGAGCTGCAAAATTACACCAAGCCGGGACTAATACTCGTTCTTTTAACCTTTTTATCAGGTAAAGAAAGAGTTAAAAGGAGCCATTTTGGCATGTTTTAAGTTATACCATTACCTTTCCATCTATGTTTAAAATCTAGTCTCCTTACCTGTATTCTGGGTTTTCCCTCAAACTGAGGAGATACAATAACTATTTTGAAATGTGTTTCAGATCCTTTAGGAACATTGTGCATGTACGACTCATTAAGTAACTCCAAGTGTATCGGTTTAAGGCTTGCCTTCAGTTTGTTGTACATAACGTCCTCCACTGGTCCATTTGCTTTATATCCTGCACTAGCCATTTTGAATATTCCTGAGTGGAGAAAAAAAGAATTAGCAAGCACCGTTGATATTCTGATCTGTACCGTTGTTGTCATTAAGCAAAAACTACATAACCTAACTAGCATAAGTTACAAAAATAAAAAACCAAAAGCTGCATGGCATGACATGAAACAATATTCCTTTGTACGAAAAGAAGAGAAATTCTTACCAGAATTGTGGAATCTTCGAAGCACTACACTCATTTCAAAGTGTCCCACCGAATGAAATATCTGTTTTCTTCCTTTCTGCTGCTTGCATATGTAAAAAATGTATATCAACACTGCTCACTGCTGCCAAATTCTGCGAGAGAAAAAACGAGAAAGAAGTCTCAAAATAGGGGCAAGCAGATTCAGAATAAATTTTTATCGCAAGTGGCAACCATGAAAAAGAATTTGTTTTGATTCAAATACGTGCTTTCAAAAATGAATAAATGAATAGCCCACTTTACGACTGCTGGAAGATTTGTGCGAGGTTTGTACATACCGCGCTTATGAAGACTCCCGATCGTCGTTTGTCTACTCTTTCTGCTTCTGCTTGTTTGTTTTGTTCTTGATCACAACTAACTATTTACCTATTTTATTTACTGACAACGTGACGTCGGTTGTCTAGTGTTTGCTGGCATTGATCAGCACTCTCTGCCGACCTCGAGGCTGTTCTAGGCACCTCTAGGAGAGTTCTTCTGTCAACTTACCATCACTAGGTCGTGATCGTGGGAGCCGGCGCGGTGTATAGCGGCAGCTTGAGGAAGGATTCACAAATCCTGTGATTCTTGAGTTTGAAGTCAGAGTGGGGTAAAGAATCCATAATATTACATTTAATGGTATGAGCATGAAAATCAGCTTATTCATTGGATGCTTGACGCTGCATTGTTTTTTCCATCTTTCTGTTTTCAGATAATCTGGTTAATCCAGGAGCTCAGTTTTGTCATATGACCAAACTGGAAATGTTGTGTACAAAATGGCCCTTTTCTTTAACATTTGGAATCTTTGTGGAATGGGATCAACTTGAGTTTCGCTCCTTCAAAATGCAAAGAGCTCCTCGAGAGATTGCTGGCAGAATGATGACCGTTTGGTCTTGATATTGTTGAAGAATCAAAAAAGCAGATCAGCTGCCCAAATGATTGCCTCAGACATTACGTTAATGCTCAGTAATCCTGCTAAAATTCTTGTAAAGTAGCTTACTTGCAGTTATCTATGTTTTCTCAAATTACATCCACAGTTTTCTAAATTTTATAGGTTTTGGAAGTCTGTGAAGCAGAATGTAAAAGTCAGAAACAGCCAATTTGCTACCATATTATGAGGCATGGATTCACTTCTGAGAGAAAATGAAATTATCTGCTAACATTTGGTATCTTTGCAATTGTTCAAATTTCTGCTGTCTTTAATTTTTAAGTTAGCTGTAGTTCAAGATTTTGTTGAAGTCTAAATTTAATTTCTCATCCCTGATCCATTTCATAGCATTTTAACTACAGTATATTAGTTCTACATTCAATTTTGCTTGGTCGTGCGCTTTTAATGTTACTCATAGATTTCCTGAATTCCCATTTGTAATATTTCTATTAGATGTTTTAAAGCTATTAGGTTCACAGACATCGGCAGGGTTATACCACCACCCAACTTCGCTACTTGCTTGCTGCATATCGCGTTGGCATGTTAGCCCTTGAGACTCTAGCCTGAAGAGTTCATGATGATCGTCCACAGGCTAAATACGCTAGAAATCCCCTTTATGGTGAAGATGTTAAATGGTTGCTCCGAGTATCCAAGAAACTTGGTTGGTGTTTCAACTTCTTCAGTTTTTTATGATGTACTGTAATTTGTTTTGGTATTGAACTTCTAAAACTTTGTTTTAGCAGGAAATAAATATTGCACCAGTTCTGTGTGTGTGCTGTAAGCAGCATAGTCTCTCCATTTGAACTCCATGATGTTGCGTTAGAAGCTGCCCAGTTTTTAGCTCGATTAAATCGAAGCATGGCAATGCAGCATCTGTGCTCTGCCCTCACACCATTAGTGCAGAAGTGTCAACAAATGTAAGATATTAGCCATACAAACATCAGTATTATTCTTTAGTGTGAGCAAATATGACTAACTTCTATGTATTTTTTAAAACAGGTATATCCAGTGCCTTCATCAGAAGCTGTACCATTTGACGTCAGCGGACTATGAGGATTTTGTGAACATTGTCTGTTCGGCTCGTGCAGCATTCCAAATCACTCCAGGGGGAACACAACAATTCAAAGAATGGCTTCAGTCCATCAAAAGGTCTGTGTTGCTCTTCAGTGTTGGCTTGGTAATGGTATTAAAAAAAAAGAAAGGAAATAAATTCTTGTTTTTCTTTAGGTCGAAATCGTGTAAAAAAGACCTTTGGGTCCAGATCAATGCTGGCCTACAGACGAAATGACAGTGGCCAGAAGTGACCACGGCAATGTCCAGGTCGGCCACAGAGCCAGTTTTAGCGGTGGATCTTATCAACAGTTTGGATCATGAAGCATCAGCAGGAGCAGAAGTATGAAATTATATTCCATGCTTGTTTTTGCGTATCACGATTTTCACCATCTCACCATATTGATTTTGTACAAACTATAAGTTCCTTTTACGACTTGCAATTTTTCATCTTATTTGCTTCTGATCTCAAAGTATCCTTGTCATTTAAGTTAACTTTTTTATATTTTTTATTTATGTGCACAGCAGTGCCCAGCAGTACCAACCTTTAATTAAATTATTTCATCTCTTGTCTTCCATACTTGCAATGTATGATTTGCATTTATCATCTCTCTACTTTCAAACAAAATACTTCATTTTAAATATAATATATTGCATCAGCATTTGGCCAATTTGGCCCATAGTGGAATTTCACTCTGCTTTAATAAGCATATACAAAATGTCAGTCTTTTTGTATTTTTTCAATTGAAAAAGGACTCATTTTGCAAGAACAGTAAACAAAGAGTATGAGTGGAGACACATGAGTTCCGAGCGCTGCGGTGGAGCGACAGCGCCGTGACGCCAGGCAACCCACTCACCTCCTGAGTCGTTTAGGAAGCTCTGCACTTCAGGGGCGTGTCAAGTTAAGCACGAAACGGTTTATTTCTGTACGGGTACGGTATTTTTTATTTATTTTTTATTTTTTACAGTGTATCACAAAATTTATTTTGAGTTCCTTTTGTCTCTTGTTTAATAGTGTGAAGACACGTAGCATTGCCTGAGTTTGTGGAAATATTTTTGAATTTAAAAGCTTACAATACAATTACATAATAAATTGGTCCTATAATGTACGGAAATATAAGGGTCATTTAATATCTGTACTGCCCTTCTTTTAGTCACTGATTTCACAAAGTTTTTATGGCTCTTGCTTTTTGTGTAGGCTCTTCTTAGCATTACATTTTAATATTCATCTCATGTGTCTCCACTCATACTCTTTGTTTACTGTTCTTGCAAAATGAGTCCTAGCCAAAAACAACCAAAAACGAAACAAAAAATACAGAATGGCTTGAGCAGAATCAGAATAGCCTGCGTGCAATGTTCTCTTCCCTCACGTTGCCAGCGTTTCAGCTCAAACATTGACACCGTGTTCGTGTAGAGGAGAGGCAGACCCGAGCACTGATGAGGCATTTTGGCAGATGTACTGGGAGTCTGTCTATCTGCTACGTCGAGGTCTCGGCGCTCCTCTGGTACGGTGCGCCCCCGATCTCGAAGTAGGAGCGCAGGCTGTGCTCAACCTCCATTCATCGCACATAGCTCAGCGTGGAGCGGAACCGCCAGAACTGGTAGCCCTGGTAGCCGACCATGATGACCGCGCCCAGGACCAGCAGAGTGTCTGCGAGTAGAGAGGAGCCCGGGGTGAGCCTTGTCTCGAGACTACATTTCCCAGATTCAGGACGTAAACGAAAGCTATCAATATCTTTCAACCCTTCATAAGCGTCAATGATGCTGTTCATAACTGAGTGGTAATACCACAGGATGGGCCAGAGGCGTACGAACGAATTTCAGTCAGATGAGCTCCCCTTGCAAGACGTTTGGCGCCGCCCCGCCCCCCCTCTTCCTCTTCCTTAAAAAAATTACTTATTCGGAAAAAAAATTGTACTTACGGTATTAATTTAAGTAAACTGGATATGAGTAAACAAACGCAAGCGCAAAAAGATAGCCTTGTAGCGAGTTTCATATCAGTTCATGTCCAAAAATATTGCAAGCGAAGCGAGCAAAGAAATTTTTTGGGCCTTTAGGCCGCAAAAACGTGCCTCCAATAACACCAACATTCGGCCAGGGTGAACTTTACGGCCTCATTTGGACAGACAGATTTCGGCTGTCTTGCTGTCTTGCGGGGAGAATTTGGCTCCCCTTCGGAGGGCTCAGGGGGTCGGAGGCATCGCCCCCTGCCCCCCCTGCCCCTCCCCCCTTCCCCACCGTTGCTTCGCCCCTGGGATGGGAAAAATAATTTCTGTTCATAATGCGATGACTATTCCGTCTGCATAATTATTGATACCTACCAAGGGTTTAAAAGAAAAATGTTGATAACCTACAGTCCAGATTTTTAGAAGAACATCGAGAGTCTACACTGCAAAACCAACAGTCAACTTAGTACACTGTTCCTAATGTGTACTTCAAAGCACGCACTAGGAAATACATGCCTGCCAAGGTATGCACTAGGAGGTGCACGCCTGCCATGGTATGCACTTGGAAGTGCATGCCTGGTATGGCACAATGCTATGGTAAGCACACTCTTCCAACTGCATACCATGGCAGGCATGCACTTCCTAGAGCATACCTTGGCAGGCATGCATTTCCTAATGCGTGCTTTGAAGTACACATTAGGAACAGGCTACTTAGTTCACTGTCTGTGTGCTGTTTCCAGTTAAGTGCGACGCACCGACGTGCCCGATGCGACGCGCCAGAGGCCCCGATCGGCACCCACCACCCTAACTGCCCCGCTGCCCCGAACGGCCCGAACGCCCCCGAAACCGACTGGGGCAACTTATCAGGAAACAGCAGTGGCCTCTAGACAGCCGCCTGAAAGGTAGGCAAATTGTGCGACAATACCCCTGTATATAGGCAACCTAAAGGGCACGGCGGTCAGACCTTAAAACGCCCCTGTGCAAAAGTCTATCTCGCCAGTTGTACACTTGTAAGTGTTGAATTCGACCGTTGTGCACTTGCAAGTGTTTAACTGAGGCGAGCTAAACTTCCCTTGCTGAACACTAGCAAGAAGACAACGGGCGAGTTGAACACTTACAAGTGCACAACTGCGGCGAGTTTGGCAGTTTATAAATGACGAGTTGATGAAAATATTCACTCATCTGCGAGTGAGCTGCCTCTTGGAGGTGGAGGGGCGTCTTACTCACAGGCGACGGTCATGGCGGTCCAGTCCTCGCAGAGGTCGCTCTGGCTGGGGAAGGCGATGTAGGGTCTCACCCGGGGCTCCACCATAGGCGGGACCAGCATCTGCTTGTTGTCGGAGCTGTACAGGGAGACGAGCACGTCCTGCAGCTTCACGCCTAGAGGAGCAGAAAGAGATCCATAGCGTGGACATGACGTCGGCGACGGCCTCGAGGCGGCACGACGCGCGACCCGTCACCTAGGGTCTACCTCTTCGATAATCCTCGTACACCTCCTCGATAATCATTTGATAACAATCAGACAATCGAGATAATCACAGGTTATCACGATAATCAATGGTGATCACGCGTTATAAGTTATAATCACGGATACTTATTCGATAATCACGACAATCTTTGGATAATCATCATAAGAAGCAAACAAAATAATCACAGTCACAAGTAATCAGTCATAATCACGGATAATCAGTCGATAATCACGATAATCATCAACGACAATCAGCAATAATCAGTGATAGTCATACAAAATCATTGATAATCGCAGTGACAATCATAAGATGACAAAAAATCTATAATCATCAGTCCAAATCCTATAATAATCACCAGTAATCGCCAGTGATTTTAACCCTCGTACATATATTTTCTATAGGTGGCATAGACTCTTGCCCGGCACTCACCCGTTTTCTCGACGCCGTCGGTGAGCTGGAGGGGGTCGGCCGCGTAGCCGCAGGGCAGCGCGACCTTGACCTTGTCCTCCTGCTGCAGCAGCTGCATGCCGAGCACCGGCGTCTCCACCCACAGGTCCTCGACCTTGCTCTCCGCCGCGTCGAAGTACACCCACAGGCCTGCAGCATCCGAGGGAGGAATCACTCATACAAAATCTGTACAATCATTTATTCTTAACGAATTTTTTTAAGGAAAATTTTTGTTGATAGTTTTGGTTTTTTACTCCCATTTCTGATTTTGTTTTTGTTCATTTTTCTCTCGATTTGTCGGATTTTTCTGTATCTTTCTTCTTGATTTTTATTTTGAGTTCCAATGTCAAAACAAAAAATCGTGTGAAAATTTGAGCGAAATCGGACAAAAATTAAAGGTGGCGCAACGCGGTGCAAGTTTAATATTGGTGTCTTATGGGACAAACTGCTAAAAACCAAAAATTTGGCCTAGGCCCTTGTGTACATTTTGGAGGTCGAAAATAAGTTTAGAAACGGGTTCTACGGCGAAAACCGAGTCTACTTATATGCCACACTTCACTTTTGTATCTCCCATATGGTGGAAAATAAGCGCCAATTTTGTCAAATTTGAACCAAAATACACAAAATACAAGGAAATTCAAATTGCAACGGGAGATGCGAGAGTGAAGTGTGGCATATAAGCAGACTCGGTTTTCGCCGTAGAACCCGTTTCTAAACTTATTTTCGACCTCCAAAATGTACACAAGAGCCTAGGCCAAATTTTTGGTTTTTAGCAGTTTGTCCCATAAGACACCAATATTAAACTTGCACCGCGTTGCGCCATCTTTAATTTTTGTCCGATTTAGCTCAAATTTTCACACTATTTTTTGTTTTGACATTGGAACAGAATGACGAGTACTCCCACTCTCACCCTGCCCCGGGCCCGGGGCGCCGTCATGCCCAGCAGCAGCAGTGTGGGCGCCGCCGTGAGTGCCATGAGGACGGAGGCGATTCATCGCCCAGACACAGCGGGGCAGCAAAGCCGGCTGCATCCGCGCCCGCCTATCAGGCGCTACCTTGGCAAAGAGGCGCGTGTGCTGCCTAGTAGGCAGGCCCGGGTCCGCTGTGTTTGCGGCGCATTTTTTTTTTTTTTTTTTTTTTTTGCCTACTGTTCTCGCGATACGGGGCGCGGGGATGGGGCCGAGCGCCTGTGGGGCGGAGGGTAGGCAACCCGCCGCAGCGGCGTGTGGTGCGGCGCGGCCCGCCCCACCCAACCCCTGGGGGCCCCTACGCCAGCCAGGCCCCGGCCCGCAGCCAGCCCACTTATTCCGAAGAGCACTTCTCTCGCCCTGTCTCTCTCGCACTCATGGGATTTTCCGTACAGGTGCGAGAGAGGCAGAGCGAGGAGAGCGCTCTTTGGAACACGTCGGCTGGGGCGCAGTTTCGCGCGGTGTGCGCCTCTGGCGTTCCAATTTCAGAGGACCCATGATGAACAGTGCGTCGCGGCGCAGCCCGGATACTCACCCGAGACCTGCGGGAAGCCACCCTTGTCCATGGCGTTCAGCATGACGTTCATCTTGTCGGCCAGCACGCTGCCGGCGAGCTCCACCTTGCAGACGGTCTCGTCCTGTTTGGCCAGCACCTTGAGCAGCGCGGCCTTGGTGAGCGCGCCGGCGGGCAGGGTGATCCCGGAGGCGAAGGTCGCCGCCGGGACGATGACGGTGCGCACGGCGTCCGTCCACTTCTGCACTTTAAAAAATGTTGTTGTAAATTAACAGGGAAAGAATTGTTAAGTTTGTTAGCAGCAATTCCTGTTTTAAAACAGGAAAAATTGTGAAATTAAAAGGATGGGAATCCTCGCTCTGGTATTTACAGTGGAGCGCTCTCCTCGCTCTGTTTCTCTCGCACCTGTACGGAAAATCCCATGAGTGCGAGAGAGACATGCCGAGGAGATCGCTATTCGTAATATGTCGTCTGGATATCTTCCCGTCTTCCCGTATTGTGTGGTGTGCGACAGCCGTCTGATTCCGACGATCGCTCTAGCTCTTCCATCCTTGTCACACTCACGGGGCTCTCTGCCATCCCCGACATGGGGCATACCGCCACAGAGGTGCGACAAGGACGGAGGCACGAGAGCGATCTTCGGAATCCGCCGGCAGCTCAGCTCACCGTGGCGCCTGACGGCCTGTTGACGGCGGTGCGGACGCCATCGGCGACCATCTGCCCCAGCGCGCAGGACAGGCGTTCGCAGGGCTCGGTGGACAGGTCCAGCGGCAGCTGCGCCACCTGGTCGGGAACGGGCGCCGGCTGCGTCGTGGGTGCCGCCGTGGGTGCCGCCGTGGGTGCCGCCGTGGGTGCCGCCGTGGGTGGTTCTGTGGGGTGCAGCCGTGGGTGGAGTTGCAGACGTGGTGGGTGAAGCCATGGCAAGGGGAAAACAACTCTAAATTTTTGTGTACAAAGTTGGTGTGTTTTTTTTTTTTTTTTTTTTTTTTGGTGATTTTTAGAGAATTTTTGGAATTGCTATTGAATTTTTTTTTTAAAAAAATTATTTCTGAATTTTACTAAACTTGTCTGAATTGCTCTAAATTTCTCGGCACTGTTAATACCTTGCGAAGAAAAGGTTCGTATATTCAAACTAAATAGTTCGTAAGTTGCGAAATATTTGTCTGCTTCGCGATTAGGAAAAATTTATTCGCAACTTACTAACTATTTAGTTTGTGAGGCGTACAAAAAAAAAAAAAAAAAAAAAAAAAAACGTAAGCTTGCGAAGCGTTGCGACGTATATTTTCTTTGAAATACGAACTTTTTCTTTGGAATGTGAAGCATTCAATTTCTTTGCAAAAAGTGCTCGCAAGGTTTTAACAGCGCGAATTTTCCTGAATTTTTCTTAATTCCGGAGTATCCAAAAATTTCAGAGTTGTTTGCACCTTGAGCCGTGTGGACGCTGACGGGGTGCTTGTGCTCGACGGCTTTATTTGGCCGCGTGGCCGCAACGGCAAGCACCATGAAGCTCGGCCGTCCATGATTCCGAAGATCGCTCTCGCGCCAACGTCCCTCTCGCACTCGAGGGGCCCTGGTGCCAACCCCGACATAGGGTACCGCCACAGGTGCGACAAGGATGGAGGTACGAGAGCGATCTTCGGAATCAGCGACGGCTGGGCTGATTACTCACCTGTGGCGGCGGGTGGTGGGTCATTCCCCCCTGCGGCGGGTTTCTCTGGTGCTGTTTCATCCCCCTGCGGAGCAACCCTGCCCACGGCCAGCAGCATCAGCAGGACGAGTGAGACCGGCCAGCGCATCCTGCACACGGTCAGCACGCGGTCAGCACGCGGTCAGCACGGGGCCGTCCCCGACCCATTACTCACGCACACTATCATGTTGCATTCAATGCCTTAAAATTTCACCCAATGACGTTGAAGGGAAGAAAAAAAAAGCAAAAGATAGACCAACGGACAGGTTTGACTCGACGGACGCGTCCTTATCGAAGAGCTGCCTGAAGGTGGCCTCACAATCGAGGGGGCCTCAACTCACCCAAAATTTGTACACATGATTTCAAGATTTCACATGATTTCACATGATTACATCTCTTATGATTGAAAGAAATAATTCTTAAAGTAAATACAAGCGTATTTTGAGCTTTATGAGCCCAAAATACGCACTCAAAATCAATTTTTTTTCGGCAATAGATCCACATTTTTTGACAGTGATTTCGAAAATATCAGTGATTGTGTACACATGATTTCAGGAGTTGAGGCCCCCTCGCTTACAATGAACCACTCTGGTGTCCATCCAACTGGATGGACATTGGACATGGACACCGGACGAGTACCGGGGCTAGTCCATTGTAAGGCTACCCTAAAACCGCGATACCAACTAGTAACTTACGCTGCTATTGTTACTATTATTATTATTTTTTCGAAACTGAATGGAATCCACTCTGGCTGGATTGGTGCTCTGTCCCTCCTCTTCCTCTGCCACCCGCCGCACCGCCACTACTTTTGCCAGGTGAGTCGAGCCTTATCTCCCTGCAGCTCTTTGCCTGCCAGTCGGAATCTTATCTCCTTCAGCCCTTCGCCCCGCCCCACCCCGCCCCGGTGTTACTCACTCGTAGCGCCGGCCCTTGTCCGGTCCGGCTCCACCACTTCTTGAGTTGCGTCATATTCACATATCGGGCACTGCGGTTCGACTTTTTAAGACCTGCGTGACTCCAGATGGCCTGTGTTCCGTATCAGGGGTTCAGCTGGTAGCTTCCTTGTCGCTCCGTTATCGTTGTTGTTGTTGCGGTAGCGTGTTATGGTATTGAATCAAGACTATTTTAATAATCAGAGAGGATCAAAATAAATCGCTCGCTTTTATGGGAGTAAAATCTTTGTTTTATGAAATTTAATTTTATAAAAACATATTTATGATTAAAAGTATATCTAAATAAGCAAACATAAAATGACACACACATATGAAAGAAACCTGAAGCTCTTATTGTTATTGTCACAGTACTTCATTAAAATGTATGAAAACAGTACATAAAAACAGTATTTGGTCAAAATTTATAATTGTTCTTTACCATCCTACCTGCACCTACATAGTGGCAAAAAGAATGATTATAGTTGCAATGCTACCCCTTAACAAGGCACCACTTTCATCTCAGAACACAACATACCTGCAATCATGTAAGAAGTCTCGTTTGAAACTAGTCTAAATTGCAACAATGAACTTCTTTCAGGTTCTGTCATTTTTTTTCTTTCTCTTTTTTTCTTTTTAGATCTCTTGACAAATTTTGCAGGTTTTTATTCTTTTAACTAAGAAGTTTTACATGGATTTTTATTCCCTGAAATTTTTTGGAAATTACTTTTTCAGTTTTCAAATTTGAGAAGTTTTCCTTTTTAAGAGCAGCATTTGCTGGCCAAACCAAGGGGAAAAAAAGAAAGGAGAAGTTAATGAAAGATAAAAAGGAAAAAGGGAAGGGAAGGAAGAGGAGAGAGTAAAGCGAATAAATGGGTGCAAAGATGAGGGCTTGATGCACAAAAACTTTCTTGGCACCCCTGAATTCAACTGTAAATATAAACCAACCAGCCCACATGGCTTTTCCTATACCAACTTCACATGATTAAACAGTTTTCATTTTCGTTGGTTTCCCCTACAACAGGTTGAGACTGCAAACTGAAACAATGCAACAAGGAGAAAAAAATTTTAATTCAAATAAAATTTTTTGAAAAGGGAAAAAGTAAAGAGTGGTTTGTACCTCGTTCCAGCGAACTCAAGCTGAGGGTGAGTTTCAGATCTGCTGCTATTAACAAAAGGGGTTATTAGAGTTATGTACATCAGAAACTTGTCTTATTTCAATAAATACAACAAATCAAATTTCAAACCCATTTACTACAAGTGCTACAAGCTAAACTTACAATCCAAAGAATCGCATTGGATCAACAGAGTCATCATTTAGACTTCTTTCAAAGATTTTCACTATATGAGAAATATGATTTGCAACATTTCTGAAAAACTCTGGGTTGTCAACATTATCCAATAAATTTAGGCCATCATCCCAGTAGTATCTAATGCTGTTGCTTCGAAGACTTCTCTCTAATGTCTCTAAAGCCTTTAAAGGAAAGAGTATGAATAACAGGTACCATCTGATAATTTAGAATAAAAAGATCACAAACTCAATTTAAAAAATGTTAGCGGTAAAATATGCAGGACTTACATGCATCATCATTCGTCCAAGTCCCCAGCCTTTTAAATTATCTTCCATCATCCACATGAACATTGTCTTAATGTAATAGCTGGAGAGTCCCTTCCACTTCTGTTCATCACGTAGTCTCTGGTACGTAATAAAGGAAATTAAAGAAAACAGGTAACTTGTAAAAGAAAGTGCAAGAGGAATTTTAAGGCATTTACCTTCATAATTCTTATACATGGTTTCAGAAGTTGGTGTCCATTCATCAAGTCCCTCTCCATTTCATATAAACTTGTACGCCACTCATTTTCAGGACCAGTTTTTGATCCTTTGGGTATGGCATACCAAGTTCGTGGTGATGAACCGTTGGATGTTGATTTCTAAATCCCCAAGAGCAATGTAAACACTACATGGGAAAAGTTATGATTTTCTGTAACAGATGGCTTAGAAATGGATATCATTACTTACCTCTCTGACTCTGTTTTGTTCCTTTCTTGGTAAATAGTTTACAGAAAATTCAATTGCTGGCACAAGGTCAATTGACAGCTTTTTACCACTTTTCAAAACAACAATTAGCGTAATTGCTGGCCCAGATGTAGATCTAGTGACTCTCTACACAAAATTGAGAATAATGTAAACAACTTTTTAATGTGTGGGGCATGGTATGATATGTATGGCATACATGTATTTACCTCTATATGAGTCCAGTTAGTGTTTCGAAGATGAATGTTTAGAGCGGAATCAACAACACTTTTCATCCAGTTCAAAACTTTTGTTCGCCTTATGCAATGATCCTTGTCCAGCCAACTGTTTAGTATTCTGTTGGAAAATTTAAAGATAAAAATTTATCACACATAAGTTTTGGGCAGTAATAAGAGTCTATAGGTATCCTTAAAATATTTTCCTTGTAATTGACTGGTGATCTGCTGGAAAACTGGTACTTGCTAGCTTTTTCACTACTTTCTGTAGCTTGACTATGAACCCATCTGATCCTAAATTCAATCCAATATGACCACTGGTTAGGGGAACCACCTGAAACTCAAGCCTTTTCATCATGCACGTTTTAGTGTGATACCTCATCAGTTTTAATTGTTGAATCAACTTACCTCGATACCTTCATCGACATTTGGGGGAAACAGTATTACATTGACGTCATATTCATCTGGGGTACATATTCGAAGATCTTCAAAAGAGCTGCCAGCTGGTCTGATGTCTCTGTATAAGAAGTTAAAAAGTAGGTCGGCTTCTTTCATTGCTGGTAAAAGCTTTTCATCTAATAGTTCCTAAAAACAGATTTAGAAAAAAAAAATTGTTTTTGAGGATCGTACTAACTGAAGACAAAATAAGCATTATACAAGTAATTATGGTATGTTTACCTCAAAAGCGTCTTTGTACATTCTTCTCTGAGAATCAGAAATTCTCAATTTTTGTGCCATCAAATTTTGAAACCACGTGTCATACTTATTGTATTTGTGTCTATATTTCTGTTGGGATATTTTTATTTTCATATTTTATTACCAATTTTCTTTGATTGAACTGTAAATTTGTGTACTCAACTTACCGCTTCAGGTTTAAAAACTGATTCTATGGATGCCACTTCTTCAGTTTGCTGTTCTTCCACTTTTTTCTAAGTATGAAATGGATAAGACATATATTTTAAATTTCAGTAAAATCTACACATTAAGAATTTGCTTGGGACCTATGTCTGAGTATGTTACATTCAGGTATTCTTAATGACAAGGTACTTCTGACTTGGATCTTGCGATCCATATTCTTGATACATCCAGGTTTAATACATCTAGAATATAACTACTGAAACTGCACCGAACAAATTGAGGGATAGAGAGTGCCCATAGCATATTTGTCCTTACCTATTGCACTCAGGTGAGCCACATTAACTATTAATAGTTAGAGTTTTGAGGATGCGTACTTCTTAAACATGAAAATGACCATCGACAATTCTGTTCTCTTTCTTTGTGAAGGGCAGTGAAAGAGTTTCAAGCAATCCTCCAGCCTCTCGGTCATACTTAATGTTAAAGAAATATTTACCCAAAACAGTCGGCGCGGGTCGGGCCATTTCCACTGCTGCTGCATGGGATCCCCGCTCAACATTCTCTAAAACCGATGGCATCGGGAACCACATTATCATTCCTAAAAATCTTTACTTTAACATACCAATATGTATATATAAAACAACAAGTACACTGGACTTACTTTGGCAACGTAGTACACTGCGGCCCCGGCAACACCAGCTGCGACTGCACCAGCTACGGTGCCCAAGTAATTATTATCTTGGTCCTGTTGCTGTTGCCTTGCACGTCGTCGATCACTGTTATCGCTGTCATTTCGTGGGTGGTTTGGATTCATTGCGTTTGCCTTTTCCTCTTGATTTCCCTCTGACTTCCCTACAGGGCTGCAGGCTGCAGGGACTGCTGAAGCTGAAGGCGCGCGGGAGGACGACGCAGACGCAGAGAACGCTAACTGCTGTATTCCCCACAGTAATCCCCCTAAATAGCCAGCCGGCATTTAAAAAAAAAAAAAATAAAGACAAGTAGCCAACTATAAGAGGTGGACTGACTGCAGAGGGGAAGGACTCTAAAGAAAGCTAAAGCGTTTTCATAAATGTTACATATTTCGTTATGCGCAGGTGGAAATCTGCATAAGAGCGTATTTGGCTCTTCAATTGACATTATTAATGCTTTTAATGCGCACTGGTCGTTGCTTTAACATGAATAGGTGGTAAACCTGGGAGTGGTTCATGGGTTGAATTCAAAACATGATTTGATGTTGAAATAAAGGTTGATATTCCATGTCTATGCTTAAGAATTCGGTTCAGCCATTTTGTAACAATTCTTTTTTTTAAATGCTGAAAAATTTATTCCTTAATTTTCAATTTGTCCTAAATAACACCACAGTACCAAGTAACGGAATAACTATGTATACAGCAGTTGTTTGCAAGTAAAATGAATCCACTGATAGAGCTTTAGGTTTTAACTATTTGTTTTTAATACATATAAAGTAAAGTTCATTTTTTTTTTTTGAGGGGGGAGGGGGAAGGACTTTACTTTGATTTAGGGGTTGAGTTACAAACTTAAGACGTACCTCTAACCTTAGATTCTGAATCACAGAGTGATGAAAGATAAATTCATCAATGACAAGTGCTATTTCATTAATATTTACTTCTGCAAGACTTTATCAATATGATAGAAAAGATTATTTTGACTTTGATATTGTATGCTTAAAGATGTAGATATTGATCAAAACAGTTAACACAGACAAGCAGAGGCTATTACAACATGCACACATTAATCATACGCAAGTCTCAAGGAATCACATGTGTTGATATAAATTTTTGGAATAGACCCTAAATAGTTTTGACATTTAGAGAAGTGAAGAAAGCAGGACCGGAACCAGTATCAAACTCTCAACAGGTGTCCATGCAAATTCACTCTGAAAGTTAGACATAAGGTTTAAAGGTGGCAGCCTGTAGAGGCTTACAATGGAGCCTAACAATTATGTTACATTTGGGAAAAAGCATAGATTAAAGAACTGGTTCTGGTCCGATCAGGATTCCTTTCTCCTTCTCCCCAAGCCGAGACCAGATAGGAGATAGGATTTACTGCAACAATCTTCTCAACGTATTCAAGATGCAGAATGCAATTCTAAGAAACAGATGAAATGACATCTGGCAAGCTTTATGTTTTAAATTTCTTTTGTGTAACAGAGTACCAAAGTTTACCCAAATTAATAAACCATTTATCCCAATGGCATTTGCCGTCAGTCGCGCAAATATGTACTTACTTAAAGATGTCACTGTTCCATTACAGAAATCCAAAAACAAAATCCTAGCTCTGTAGTGACATGCTGTTTGTCATTCTACATCTGATTACAAACCCAGAATTTCGGTTTTAGAATCTAATTAATAGGAAGCGCAAACTGTCCGCCTGGTATAATGATCAATGAAAAGGCCACCTGACAGTTATATTTCATTTAAACAATAAAAAGATGTAGTCTTCTATTAACATGATTGGTACTCAGTTCTTGCAAGACGCAAAAGAAAGTTTTGCAAGGAAAGATTACACATTGAATGCAGTATTTGATTGGATTCCAAGAAAAAAGAGCAAACTGAACCATACCACATGGCTAGCTGCTAATAAAAATGAGAGAGATTTTTAAGATAACACAAACATATATTGAAACACTTCCATACACAACAGTTCAGGCATCCTTTAAGTCAGATACACAAACAACACTCAGATGTACAACATACTTAAATTATTTTATGGTAAAGACCAGACACACAGAACCCTTGCAGTCATGGCTGTGTCAATCTATTGCAATAAAGGTAACAGTAACAACAACTTGTAAGATGCCAGCACAGGACCAGCATGGCTAGATTCATAGAATTAAAAAAATGGCATCAAACTATAAATTCTCAACATAATGAAAATATTTCATTATTCTGCATCTCAATAAATATAATTTCATTTATACTGAACAGTAAAAACTATGTGATATTCATATTCACATGTACAAATTAAAATACGTGTAATCCACTGTCAAAAAAAGTTGATAAACCTGAAAAAATTACTCTTTGAAACAATTACAAATGATGGTTAATTTATGTCACGTTTTGATCATAAAAGATGAATGAAAACATAAAAATAAAATTGATGAGCAAAGGATCCCTTGTATTCACCGGTCCTGCACTTGCTTTCGTCCCTAATGACATGGACGGAGCAACCAGTTGGGAGCTTTGGTTTTGACTAAAGGAACGGCAGTGGCAGACAGGCATTTTGCCCTTTTAAATGTACAATTTAGGTCATTTTTCAGTCTCTCGACAGTCACCAGGCCTGTAGTCTAGATGATACTGACCTGTTAAAAAACAAAGCAAATTATTAGCATGAATAATGCAAGTACAATTAACTGGGACATAGCAATGCAAACACATACTAACCTTGTCGTGTTATCTCTTCCAGAGTTACATCCTTACAATCAGAGCCCTGATGTCCTTGCCGTCCACAATTGTAGCACGACAGTTTGGGGGGAGGATGCGCAGGAGAGAAGGCAACAATAGGGTTTGTTAAGTATGGAGGAGTCGGTTGGGGCGGCTGAGGAAAGGGACTCCACATCTCCCCACTGGGAGGAAAGGGGTATGGTGGACCTGTTGGAAGAAAACTCCCAGATTGAAATCTATGAAAAGTATGCATTGCAGTAAAAGGGGAGTGAGGAAGGAATGAAGATACTGAGGGTGCATGGTATGGGGCATTACTAGAGATCCCTGAGCCAGCAGACAAGGCATAGGGAGGGGGTGGGGTATTCATATCAGATGGCACTCCATTCATTGGGCTAACAGGATCACGGCGATTCTTATCTACAATGGGGTGCCCCCGACCACGAGGTATTGTTGGAATACCTGGTGGCGCTTTGCTAAGGTTGAGGCCGCGACTCCTAGACAGAATTGAAGGTCAAAGGATATAAGAACACAAAAATCTACAATAATCTACCAATTTACCTGGCTTTTCAAAGAACGCACCTGTTGACAGAATTACGCTGCATTCCAGGAGGCTGGAAGTTTTGACCTTGCGATCTTTCCTCAACTATTTGCTCTCTATCATGCAATCTGTCTTCCCTCATTATTTTGTCTTCACTAACTGTTGAGTTCCAGGATTCAGCTCCAGAATCTTTACCAGAGTATCCTGGAACAAAATACCATTCATTGAATCAAACAGAACAAATTGAAGCTTTACTCAAAACAAATACTGACAATTAAATCATAAACTTACCTTTATCAAAATTTGGCACCTCTGAAATAAGTGGAAGTGATGGGGTCTCTGGAGGGGAATGGCTTCCACTAGAACTGTCCGAAGTACTGCTGCTATTCGAGCAAGGTCTGCGACTTTCATCCTCTAACTGCAAAGCTCTCACTTGATTTGTTAATTGGAGGTGTTGATGCCGTTTATTGCTTTTATGAAATGTTCCCCCATTACTCATAGGGTGAGAAGATGGAACCATATATCCATAACTTAAAGTGCCAGGTGGGGGCCCCTGACCTCCAGGTACAATAGCTTTATTGTCTGACGCATAATAGTGCCTCCGTCTAGACCCTGCGTTCTGAGGAGAAAACAGGATTTACAATTTTGAATATGCAAGGCTGAAAAACATTTGCTTTAAGAGATATTGCTCTAACCTCATTATGAAACATTCCATCGCTTCTATTGGAGCAGTTTATGCCATTAGAGGAGTGCAGTTTGTTCATGATAGATCGAAGCTGCTGAATGGCACTTAAAGGCAGGCCTAAGTCTTTAAGCTGATCATCACCCATATGGAGTAGCTTTATGATTACAGAAAAAAACATAAAATTAACCAAAATTGAATTTCAAAAAAATATATATATATTTTAATGATATAAATAGAACTGTTATTATACCTCATCTGGGGAGAGATCCTGTAAATTGGCCTTGTATTTTGGCATTTCTCGAACAATTACTTCCTTTAAATTATCACTGGGAGCAAACCATGAACCAGGTTTCGACGTTAAGTGCATATAGGCATTGCCAACAGTAACTATCTGATTGGGAAATTGTTGCAGCTGATTAGGAGCAGGTAAACCTGCTTTGGTTGTGGGCCCTTGAGCAGCAGGCGGAAGACACTCTGCAGTCATATACACTGTTGGAGAATTTTGGAAGGGTTGTGGAGTTGGGCCTGGAACCGGTATTGGGTTTGGTGTGCTCTGAGCTGTCTCTGGACCACTTTTAGAGTGGGAAACCTGCGAGATGAAAAGACATTTCAGCTACTGAATAAGTAAATGATTAAGTTATCTTGTCTTGGTTTCAATACCAACCTGCATTTTGGAGGTAGGTGGTGGGGTTTCAACTCGACCCACAAAAGGAGATGTTGGTCTGCTGCAAGGCCTTTCATCTTCATCAATTTTACTATTGTTATCTTTGGGAATAGAAACTTGGTTTCCTAAGGCACTAGATGTAGACACTGCTGTTGAGGGACTAGGAATACTATATGAAGAACACGCAATGGGAGGTGATTTGGCGGTAGAAATGGGACTGGCCACAGGTATATGGTGGGCAATGGAAGTTACTGGTTTGTTGGAGGGATTATGAGTGACTGGTGGAGGGGCTATGGGGGGACCTGGAATATGCCCTACAATTGGGACCATCATCCCAAAATGAGCATGGCCAGGGTACCCAACTGGAATAGAGTCTGGGGGCATGCACATCATTGGTTGCATCATGCTGTGGTGACTGAGAGATCCTTTAGGCAAGCCCATTTCACCTGAAAGAGAGGTAATTCCATACGATCAAGTTTTATAAACACTTCAACATAACATGTTTGATCACACTTGTTAGAATACTATTTACCTGAGGTTGACATCATGCAGTGACTAGTTGATGGGGTGAGAGGCATTATCATACCAGGCCAAGTTACTGGACCAGAATCGCTACCAAGTCTTGAGCAAGGATCTGGTGCGAGACTGTCTGTGAGCTGAGCCACAGGTGAGGAGACTGAAGAGACCATAACATGAGCAGGATTAAGGCAAGTCGCCTGATGAAGTGGAGAGGGGAGCACAGCGCTTGTGTACACTGAACCCGAAAGAACGGGGCAAGTTAGTTGATTAGGCTGAGACATGACTGATATTTGACTAGAACTATCTTGATTATCTGTTGAGTTGGCAGACTTTTCTTTGGGTTTACATGGTGTTTCAGGAATGGCATCTGGGGACTTTGAAAGCTGTAAACAGAAGATCAGTAACAAAACATTAGTCTAGTAGTGAAAGAATTCATTGAAGTTGTGATCTTGCACAGCTAGTTCATTACATAATTACATGAATTAAATCACTAAAGCATAATAGTAAGAAAGCCTAAATCTAATTTTCAAATTGAAATACATTTTAAGAGAGACTGACCCTGGAAGCTTTATTGACTTCATTTTTATTTGCGGAAAGTAGAGCGAGCGAAAATTTTTGGTCCTCTTCCTTGAGACGAGAAAGGCGCTCTGCAAATTCCGTCTTCTGATGCACATTAAATGCTGGATGCTTCACAGCAATGGTATACAGAAGCAAAAGTTCATCCAGAACATTTTCAGCATTTTCAGGTTCAGAGCGACAAATTTGAGCAACAGCGACGGGGCATAGTGCCGTTAATGTGTCGCTGAGGCAGTTGGCACCTTCGGTGTTGCAGGACTTCAGGAGGGATACATAAAGGACTAGCTTTCTTCGAGTGTTCTCATCCATCAGGGACCGATAGGATGAGAGATGATTTACATTGTTCGCATCCCGTTCGTCTTCTCTCAGCTCATAGAAATCACGTTTACCAAGAAACTCGAGGCATGTGCCCAGGAACCGTAACTCGTACGGCAGACACAAATCTAACAAGCTACACAGCAGGTCCACGCGCTCAAAGCTGCGTACGTTTCTAAAGTCAGAGAGAACATCGTTCTTAACAAGCATTTTAATCCTGCTAACATCCAGCCAATGTCCCAGTAAACCCAAACTTCATGAAGACCTCTGAGATGAACTGAAAATGTACGAAACCATCAGACTAACTGAAAATGGCAGTACCAACTGAACAATACGATAAAAATGTGCAAAACGTAATATTCACAATGGGGACTTCTTTTGACTGAGTCCAAAGTATTTGTGGGGTGAGCCTTCACAAGTGCAGAGACTAAACTCGCTCTCTTCGTTTCAGGAAGAGAAGTACATATCCTGAATGACAATGTTGGTTTGTTTAGTAAGGAGCACTTATTTCGCGTCGCTGAGGTATGAGAATGTCACAGCAACATTCTGCAATTTTTCATACCACTCAGTCTTCTGCTATTTCGTTCGCAAATATATTTATTTTTTGGAGTAATGACTTAATTAAAGATAATAATAAAAATTTCTATGTGAAATGGCGCCAGCGACGCCTCTGGTTCCGACAGCGAGTAGCAGTTGACTCAGTGCACCTGGACCTTTTCGATGGAGCGAGCCGCACCTCTCCACCGCGAAGACGGTCCTCTCCGCAGGGGGTGCGGGGGCGGGCGTACCAGCAGCAGACGGATTCAGAAGGGCGCTCTCCTCGCCCTGTCTCTCTCGCACTCATGGGTTTCGCCGTACAGGTGCGAGAGAGACAGAGCGGGGAGAGCGCTCTTCGGAATAAGTCGGCAGCGGCGGCAGCCTCGCGGGCGTGCGCGGCCGGAGCGGAGGAGGGGGAGGGGGAGGAAGGGGGCGGGCAAGGGCAAGGTTGGCGGGCGGGGTGGGGCGGGGCGGGGCGGGGGAGGTGTTCCATTTCCACGCCCTCGGCGGCGTTCACGTGCCGGCCAGGGAACCGCAGGGGACCCAGCAGCCTGTGTGCGTGCCAATCGCACACATGTAAGACTCCCCCCCACCCCCATCCCCCCACGGGTCTTCTCCCCAACATCACACTCCTTACTGCACACCTGCTCAGAACCCGTGACCGTCTGCCGTGTCGGGCTCTGCTCTTGCACTATGCGCGTATGAAAAGGGGAAGGGGGGAGGCGATCGCCCTCCTGTGGTCTCTACACAGCCGCCTAAAAGGTAGGCAAATTGAGTTACAAAATCCCTGTACGTAGGCAACCTGAATGGCTCCGCCCCCCCCCTTCCCCCCCCGGTCCGACGGACCTTAATACGCCCCTGTCTTGCACCAGACAAGCGCTTTAGTGACTTGGGTGTGGCCGGAGACAGGGCGAAGGGCGAAGCTCCATCCTTCAAGTGCTTAACTTGGCGCTTAAAGGAGAGGGAAAAGGGGGGGGGGGGGGGTCCCTAAAAACTCTGTCGAGAGGACAGAGGGGGGCAGAGCGGGCAGAGCCAGCACAGGGTAGTCAGTACCGCCCTGCTTGTTTTGGGCCCGGGCCCCCGTATAGGATTTGGCAGAGATAAGCAGGCTTGCTGACGGACCGCGCCGCCGGCCCGGGGCGCTACTGCTGCGGTCGCTGGGACTCGGGGCATTATCGCGCGCTCTGGCGTTATCAGCAGAAACCCTCCCCCCCCCCCGCGCGGTCCTGCGACAGCATGCAGCGCAACCCTTCCCCCCCCTGACTGCTCTAGACAGGCCAGCAGCAGCAGGTCTGCTTAGTGCACTCTGTCTTGCTGCCCCTGCGGGGGATATCGTCTCGTCCTGTTGCGTGCGGCGGCCTGCAGGCTGCAGGATTGCAGCGGGGCGGGCACTATCACCTGCTGCCCCTGCGAGGGAGACCGTCTCGTCCTGTTGCGTGCGGCGGCCTGCAGGCTGCAGGACTGCGGCGGGCACTATCACCCGCTGCCCCTGCGGAGGAGACCGTCTCGTCCTGTTGCGTGCGGCGGCCTGCAGGCTGCAGGACTGCGACGGGCACTATCACCACTATCACCCGCTGCCCCTGCGGGGGAGACCGTCTCGTCCTGTTGCGTGCGGCGGCCTGCAGGCTGCAGGACTGCGACGGGCACTGTCACCCGCTGTCCCTGCGGGGGAGACCTCTCGTCCTGTTGCGTGCGGCGGCCTGCAGGCTGCAGGACTGCGGCGGGGCGGGCACTATCACCCTCTGCCCCTGCGGGGTAGACCGTCTCGTCCTGTTGCGTGCGGCGGCCTGCAGGCTGCAGGACTGCGGCGGGCACTGTCACCCGCTGTCCCTGCGGGGGAGACCGTCTCGTCCTGTTGCGTGCGGCGGCCTGCAGGCTGCAGGACTGCGGCGGGGCGGGCACTATCACCCTCTGCCCCTGCGGGGGAGACCGTCTCGTCCTGTTGCGTGCGGCGGCCTGCAGGCTGCAGGACTGCGGCGGGGCGGGCACTATCACCCTCTGCCCCTGCGGGGGAGACCGTCTCGTCCCGTTTCGTGCGGCAGCCTGCAGGCTGCAGGACTGCGACGGGCACTGTCACCCGCTGTCCCTGCGGGGGAGACCGTCTCGTCCTGTTGCGTGCGGCGGCCTGCAGGCTGCAGGACTGCGGCGGGGCGGGCACTATCACCCTCTGCCCCTGCGGGGGAGACCGTCTCGTCCTGTTGCGTGCGGCGGCCTGCAGGCTGCAGGACTGCGGCGGGGCGGGCACTATCACCCTCTGCCCCTGCGGGGGAGACCGTCTCGTCCTGTTGCGTGCGGCGGCCTGCAGGCTGCAGGACTGCGGCGGGCACTATCACCTGCTGCCCCTGCGGGGGAGACCGTCTCGTCCTGTTGCGTGCGGCGGCCTGCAGGCTGCAGGACTGCGGCGGGGCGGGCACTATCACCCTCTGCCCCTGCGGGGGAGACCGTCTCGTCCTGTTGCGTGCGGCGGCCTGCAGGCTGCAGGACTGCGGAAGGCACTATCACCTGCTGCCCCTGCGGGGGAGACCGTCTCGTCCTGTTGCGTGCGGCGGCCTGCAGGCTGCAGGACTGCGGCGGGGCGGGCACTATCACCCTCTGCCCCTGCGGCCCGCGCGGCCTGCTGTGCCGCCGCCGCGCCCCTCGCCTCGTCCAGTCAGCCTACTTTCACTGTTCCTGTTGCCCTGCAGCAGCAGGACACCTGCTAGCAGTCGAGCACCTCGCAGCTTGCCCGGGGTCAGCTGCCCGCTGCCCCGCGTAGCCTGCAGGCTGATTCCGAACACATCCTTCAGTGGCGTCCTCTCTCTTGCTCCTTCTGGCCACGCGCCACGAGTGCGACAAGGACAGAGAGAATCACCCTGGCCGGCCCGCCCTGCCCTGTCCTGACCCGGGCTCGAGGAAGATAAAAAGTCCAACAGTAACGCGCAGCGGACCGGACGCGTCCAACGTAACGCAACTCGTGAAAGGCGAGCCTGAGGCTCCATTACGCGTGTGGTTGCGGACCGGGAACCGGGAGCAGGGACCGGGAACCGGGAACAGGGACCGGGAACCGGGAACAGGGAGCATGGACTGGGAGCAGGGCAGGGGCGGGGCAGGGCGGGACAGAGCAGGGCTGGGCAGGGCAGGGCTGGCCAGGGCGGGTGAGTCAGAGGGGAACACACCCCCTCCTCCTCCCTCCCCAATCCAGTCGCCCCGGTTCCCTGCCGACTGATTCAGAAGATCGCTCTCATCTCTCCGTCCTTGTTGCACCTACAGCGGTGCCCTATGCTGGCCATGGTAGCGCTCCATGAGTGCGACGAGGACAGAGGTATGAAAGCGATCTTCGGAATCGCTCGGCTGGTACTTCCCTCTGCCGGCGGCTCCCTTCCGCTGCACCCGACCCCGCCCCAACCAAGTCTGTTTATTTTTTACTTCTTCGGTTCTGAAGTTTTTCGTTTTGTGAGAAATTGGAGAAATCGACCCTTTTCGATGATTTAAAAAATCGCCAATTTCAACTGAGTTTTATTACTGCTTCTGTCTCTGTAGATCACCGCAGCGCTGTTTAGACGCTTTTAATCGCGCTTTCCGACTCCCTCTGTCCGTTCCTCCAGTTCCTCTAAAAGCCGCCGGTGCTCTACTGGGGCGCTCGGGCCTGCTCCCCGAGCCCACCCCGCCCCACCCCGCCCCACCCCGCCCCACCCCGCCCCGCCAGGTCCCGGGTGGTGTGGCGCCCCGGCCCCCCGGCACGCCAGCCGGCCGGACCAGCCCGGGGCCCCCGGGGCCGGGACCCACACGGAAACGGAAAAGCGAGAGAGATGGAGGCTGAAGAAGGGGACTTGTTTTGCAATGCAAGCAGCGTTGCAGGCAGCGGCGGCAGCGGCCCGTGCTTGGCTCACCGGGCGGGGCGGGGCGGGGCGGGGCCTGGAGCGGCGGCAGCCTGGAGGGCGCCAGCTGGAGGCTGGGCTGCGCTGGACAAGAAGGTGCCACATCGATGTGGCGATCGCAAGCAGTGCAGGACTCCACGCGCTCGAGGCTCACACATACATCGTCCGCGCAGGGAGCTAAAGTTCCTGTCCCGCCCCTGATAGAAATTGAAGCTGTTCAAAAAAATGCGCCAATGTACCGTTCCGAAAGAAATACGTGAGCTGTTGAAATGCACCGTAGACGTAATATACGAGGATGTGCCAATTTGTCCTTATGGCGTGATGAAGCAGTGCGTGCGCAATGCCAACAGGGGTGGGCCACTCGGACTATGTGGTACTTATCGAATGTCCCGCTGAAATAATACATTCAATTCCAGAAATTTTCCATCTCTTTAAAATAAAAAATCCGTCGACACCCGACACCCGACACCCGCAAGGTTTGCGTTCAAGTGGTCCGTCCTACTCGTTTCGAAAGCGACCCGTAGATCTTGAAGGTGATAGTGCGTGGCGTCTGGCTGCTGGCGGGCGGCGCCGCAGGGAAGTACATAATGTACCTCTGCTCCATCTTAGCTCTGCTCCAGGAGGAAAATTATTCCACTTTATGGGGTTGGTTCAGCGGCGGTGGCGAGGGGTGGCGAGGGGCGGCGAGGGGCGGCGAGGGGCGGCGAGGGGCGGCGAGGGGCCGGCACGGGTACGAGAAGCACGAGGCCGCGAGTTGCGCCGCGCAACGGCAGCAGGCCGATGATCAACGTTGGCAAGGAAGTCCACCTCACCTGCATGACCGGGCCGAGCTGGGCGGGGCGTGGCGGGGCGGGGCCGAGTGGGTTAACCACCGCAGTCGAGCTTAGGCAGCAGCAGGGCGATCCTGAGGTTGCGTCACAGATTATAGGGTAGTTGGACGAGCTTTTGGGTGAGCACGACACGGCCAGTGTGCATGCATGAACGCGTGTGATTTTGTGTGTATGTGTGTGTGTGTAGGTTGCCTACATACAGGGGTTTTGCAGCACAATTTGCCTACCTTTCAGGCAACTGTCTAGAGGCCACAGCGTGTGAGTGTGTGTGTGAGAGAGAGACAGACAGAGAGAGAGAGAGAGAGAGAGAGAGAGAGAGAGAGAGAGAGAGAGAGAGAGATAACGCGTGTGAGTAAACCATACTAAAGGGAGGAAGTCATCCACGACAGCAGCCGAGTGCTTCTTAAGGTGCCCACCCACGCTCCTGGAGGTAGGCTCTGATCCGTAACGACAATGTGGTCAAAGCTCTGAGCCGTGCTTAATGTCCCCCCGGGCTAGTTCCAGCCGGACTGCTGGTGAGAAGGTTCAAGGCGGGTGCCACAGGGCCGCTGCGTTGGGCCCCTTGGTCAAGAGGCGTGAAATGGAGCGTGCTCGTGGCCCTCCTCCGCCCGCCCTCGCCCCGCCCCGCCCCGCCCCGCCCGTCCCGCCTTATACGGTGAGAAACAGTCGGCTTCCAGGCAGGCACTGCAGGCTCGCGACGTGCGTTGTGCTCGCAAAATGTGTGCAGTGATCTTTTTGACTTTTTATTTTTTAAATTTGCGGGAATTTTGAGGAAAATTTCTGTCTCTTTTTGATAATTTTTGACCTTTTCCCACTATTCCTGACCTTTTCCTTTTTTTAAAGATTTTTTTTTTGTATTTTTTTGTTTTTTGTTTTGTTCGTTTGTCCTCGATTTTTTCGGATTTTTCTGTATCTTTCTTCTTTACATCGACTTTTTTAAAAATTAAAATGATTTTTAGGGGGTCGCTCAATGATTTTTTGAAGTGAACTCTTCCCCGGAGCACTTTGGTTGTCCGACCTTTTTTTGTCCGACCGCTGGATTTTTGCGTCCGCCACACTGGTAAAACAAGTGTTTAATATTGCACGCCAATTGAAGTTTAAGTTCAAGTGTGCATTTTCTCAACACATTGTGACGTTTAACTAGGTTAAACGTCAATTGGTGTTTAAATTTTAAACACTTCCGAAAAGTTCCCATATGGTTTCTATTGATAACATTGAACTGTGTGCGTCCAAGTGTTCAGAATTTAAACGTTTGGTAAACGTTTAAAATGTGCACACCATGAAATGTGCAACATCATAACTTGCACACGTTGGTGTTTAAATTATGCACACTTGTTTTACCAGTGCACCGTCACTCGTACAAATTGTACAATTGTACAATTTTTTCGGTGCATGCTCCGACCATGATACATATTCCCTCTCCAATTTACCCGTGTAAACAAGGTCGTAAAAAATCAAGGCACTTTTTCGGATTTCGGGGAAATCATCAGGTCGGACAAACGAGCTGCATCGCAGAGGATAGCAGGCGACTCTAGCGGTTCGTTGGGGTCGGACTAAACGAGGTCGGACAAAAAAAAAAATAACTATGACACCCCGACTGCCAGGTCGGACAAAATGAGGTCGGACAAAAAGAAACGTGTGACGATGGCGGGTGCAAAAATCCCGCGGTCGGACAAAAAGAGGTCGGACAGCCGATGTAGACTGGACTCCCCCCTCGGTGCGCGGTCGTGCGCGGCTGGGCGCGGCAGAGACGTTGACGCTGGAGCCGGATGGATGTGGATACCGTCGCGCTGTGAGCTCTATGCGCGCGGGGCGGGGCGGGACGGGGCGGGACGGGGCGGAGTGGGGTGGGGCGGGGCGAGGCGTTCCCGAAGTACTTCCACGGGGCGTTCCACCGTGTCATCCCTTTGATCTGGGAACCCGGCTTCGAGCAGGCTTATTCTCCCATTCTTCCCTGAATATTTTGTTTTTCAGCGCGCATGTAATGTGTAACCCGGCCCGCACTTACGTCAGAACAGAAGGAACTCGGACGTAATAACGTAATAGTTTTCACAGACGATCCACTCGGCTGGCACGACGGTAACGATATAAATATATGAGGACAGCAGATCGTCAGGGCCGCAAAAATTGACATTTGGCAGTGAGGCCCGGCCGAGGGGGAGTCAACTCTGAATGTTGGTGCACACATTTTCTGAATTTTTACAAAACTTTTGTGAATTTTCCAGAGTTTTCCGAAATTTTTTCCTGATTTTAAAAAACATCAATTTATCTAAATTTTTCGGAATTTTCCTGAATGACGAGGTGTACAAAAAAAATCAGAGTTGTCTCCCCCTCGGGCCCGGCGGCCTCCGGGGCGACGGTGATGGTGGCGGCGAGGGTGACACACACACGCAATGTGCGTGATTCATGCGGCTCCAGGCGGGCTGCGCGCGGCGCCCGGGCGCTGTCCACTGCCGGGCCGCCGGTGTCCCAGCGGCCTCTATCTCGTGGAGCTCACGGGACACGTGCCCGGCGGGGTCGGGGGGCCCCGGGGGCCCCACGCGCGCGAGCCCCTGCGGGGGCCCGGGGGGGGGGGGCAGGGGGGAGAGGGGGGTGGTGGGGATGAAGCCCCATGGAGCGCGGGGCCGGGCCGGCCGGAGGGGGGCGGAGGGGAGAGGCACGGCTCGCCAGGGGGCCCCCCCTGAGTTCAGTCGCAACCCGGCACCCGGCCCGGCCCGGCACGCCACGCAGTAGTGCAGCCAGAGGGCCCCGCCCCGCGGCCCCGTGACCAGCACACGTCGCGCCCCGCACCACCCGCACCACCCGCACGCGACTGCACTCCGCCGCCCTGAACGTCCAGGGCGGCGCGGACATGTACGTCAAGAGGCGCCGGCGCCAGCAGGGGCGGGCGCGGCGCGCGCGGCCGGCCCGCTGCCCCCGGGGGCGGCGCGCGACCTCGTAGCTCGCCCCCGCTGCCGCCCCCGGCGGCCGGGGCTGCTGCAGCGGCCATGAGGCGGGCCAGCAGGGCCAGCGCACCCTGCCCCGTCCTGTACCAGCCGCTGCACCGCCTGCACCTGCTCGCGCTCCTGCTCGCCGTCGCGCTGGGCGCGCTCGCGCTCGGCGCCGCCGTGGTCGGGGACGGGCCGCCCCCGCTGCTGCCCCCGGCCCGCCCCCGCGCAGCCATGTCACCCGCCGCCGCCCGGAGTGAGTACATGCGGGTGGACAGCGGTACTCGGGGAGGTACTCGAGGGGGTGCACTGCAAGCCCCATAATGACGCACGTTATCGCAAAAGGGATGACGTGCGTCACTATCTAGTTTTAGTTGAATATTTTCCAAGCAAGTTCCTAAATATTAATTTTGACGGCACCATTCAAGTCCTCGAAAAATTTCCGTTCGAACGAGCATACATGTTATAGGGTTCCAGGTTCAAATACAAACACTGGCAAGAATGCTTACAGCAGCACGTGCTCGAAAATTATGAGTGGGATACTAGTAACATGTAAGCTCGTTCGAACGGAAATTTTCCAAGGAATTCAGTGGTGCAATCAGAAATACAATTCAGGAGCTCGCTTAGAAAATATTCAACAAAAAGTGCATAATGTCGCGCGTTATCCCTTTTGCGATAACGTGCGTCATTACGGGGTTTACAGTGTGGGGGGTGGGAGGGGGAATCACTTATACAATGTATCCAATGATATGTTTTTTTTCTTTTTTTTTTTTTCGATTTATCTCATGAATTTTCAAGGAAAATTTCTGTCACTTTTTGATAAATTTTTCATCTTTTACCACCGATCTCGGATTTGTTATTTTCAATTTTATTTCGCTGCTTTGTTTATTTTCTCTCGATTTTTCGATTATTTTTTTTGTATCTTTCTTCTTTATTTTATTTTGATTTTTTAAAATGATTTTTTGGGGGTCGTACAATGATTTTTCAAAGTGATTCCCTCCTCGGAGACACTGATGCACGGGTATGCTATGCTGGGTGTCCCGGAGAACGTTTTAGGGTGTCTGGCCACTTCCGGCCGTGCGGCGCTATCTTTGGCCCCTACAGCCCTGCCGAGTATGCAATCCCGCAACGCAGCCGTGTGTTCTCTGGGACACAAGGTACGTACTCAAGTAGGCACTCAAGCGAGCGCCGAGCAGTCGGGTTGCCCCTTGGGAGAGTACTCAGAGAGATGCACGGTGAGGTACTCGGTGACGTAGTCGAAGAGGTCCCCACTTGATTGCGGTGAAGCTCTGGGCCAGGTGCGCTTTAAGGTCCGACTGGAAGGGGGGCGGCGTCGGCGTACTCCAGGCTGCCTACATACAAGGGGTTTGTCACGGTATTTGCCTACTTCCCCGCCCCCTTAAATCGCACCCGCACCTGCCCTGCTCTGCAGAGGTGTGATTCCGAACAGGGTTAAGTATAATGCCCTCTCTCTTGCTCCTTGTAGCCGTACCACATGAGTGTGACGAGGACACTTTGCGGAAACACCCTACTGGGCTCGGCCCGTCCCGGCGGGCAGCCAGGCCGTGCCAGCGTGCCAGGCAGAGAGGCTGCTGTCAGGTCGGCCAGGAAGCTTACCTTAGGCCCTGCCCTCCTGCCCTGGCCGAGCCTAGGTATTTCTCTTTCCCAGCAGCAAACCGATGCTGGTACCGGGCGGGGCGGCCCGGCCGCCGGCCGGCGTTCGGTTTTGTTCTTTCCCGGCGAGGAAAAGAGATTGGCAAAGCTGGGCGGGGCGGGGCGGGGCGGGGCGGGGCGGGGTGGGGCGGGGCGGGAGCTCGTGCTCCTGTTCCCTGTTCCTCCCCAGGGAAGGCGGCCGGCGCGAGCGCGCGAGCCGGCCCGTACATTATTACACAATGTGAGAAGTGGCCATCTACCGCCATTGTGTGTTGGAGGTTGGAGCCTGCCGGCCCGGCCGGGACCAAGCCGAGTGGCGTCACCCGCCGAGCCGCCGCCGCCGGCTCAGGACAAATACCGCCTGATGCTGCCGTCCGATTCCGAACAGCGCGCTCGTACCTCCGTTCTTGTCGCTCCTATGGCGGTGCTCTATGTTAGGCATGGCAGGGCCCCATGAGTGCGACAAGGACGGAGGTGCGAGAGCGGTCTATTTGGAAAGAGAAGGCTGCTGATCCCCCTGGTCGCGCCCCTGCAGCGACAGACGCGCGACGCGAGACAGAGCGAGGAGGGCGCTCTTCGAAATAAGTCGGCTGGTGCAGGCCAGGCAATGCAGCCCACGACGGTGGAGGAGAGAGGACATAGCAGGACAAAAGAGCGGACATCTACCGTGACGAGACGAGGCGAGACGCCTCTGGGATATTTTTTTTCACTCTCACTCCTCTTTTCTTCCTATCCTCTCCGCTCAGGACGTCCAGCATCGGAAACAACTCTGAAATTTTCGTTCACTTCATGATTCAGAATGTTTTGTTTTTTTTTTATTACAAAAATCAGATTTTTTTTTAAAAAAAAGTTCTAAAAAATTCAGGAAAATATACAACTTAAAACACACAAAAATTCACGAAATTTTCGCACCAAAATTAGGAGTTGTTACCCGCTCGCCAGCACTTCTCCAACTCGCGCGCACGCATCAGCATCAGAGCACTGGATCTTCCTCCATGGCGGGGGCTGGAAATGGGCCGCAAAGGTCGCGTACGCGCGCACGCGGCAGTGACAGGTTCAAAGAAAGGGAAGCTGTCAGATGGACGGCGCTGCGAGGCTGACGGCCTGACGGCCTGACGGCCCACACCAGAGGTCCCCGCCACCCGCCACACCCCGGCCGCGGTGCGAATCCAGATCTCGCCGGTCTGTCTGCCGGCGCGCTGCCCGCCTGCTCCAGTTCCAGAGAGCGTGTCCCGCCCCGCCCCACCCCGCCCCACCCCGCCCCGCCCTCGCCGAGTCCCTGCCGCCGGTTGGACAGGACGGAGACGGGACAGGACGAACGGGAAAGGCATGGAACGGGGCCGGCCGCTCCGGCATGAGGTGCGGCGGGGCGGGGCGGGGCGGGGCGGGGCGGGGCGGGGCGGGGCGGGGCCGGGCCAGCAGGTGCTGGCTGAGCTGGGCGTGCTCCACTAATTAAAGTGTGCCGTACTTGCCCGGTCCGCGCTGACAGTCTGGTTAGCATGAGCCCCTCTGGCGATGCGGCGCGCAGCAACACGGCTTGCAGCAGGGTGCTTCCGCACGGCGGTCTCGTCTCTCTGTCCTTATCTCACTCCAGCAGGAGCAAGAGAGAGAGAGAGAGAGAGAGAGAGAGAGAGAGAGAGAGAGAGAGAGAGAGAGAGAGAGAGAGAGAGAGAGAGAGAGAGAGAGAGAGTTCGGAATCAGCCTGCTGCAGGGGAGGCATGTTGTTGGTGCGGCGTCACAAACTCGCCACACGAGACCCGGGCCGGGCACATGTACGGCTTCTGTAGGGTGATTCCGCACAGTACTTTCGTCCCTCTGGCCTTGTCACTCTCATGGGGCATGGCCATGTGGAGCAAGAGAGAGAGAGAGAGAGAGAGAGAGAGAGAGAGAGAGAGAGAGAGAGAGAGAGAGAGAGAGAGAGAGAGAGAGAGGGGGGGGGTGCACAACGAAACGCTATTCGGAATCACCCCGCAGGGGTGTCACGTGCACCGAGCCGTAGTCTTCTTAGTGGACCCCCTGACCCATGAAACGCCCCCCCCCCCCCGGACATACGTCACGATTCTCACTCTCCTTATCCCAGGCGGGCCATTTAGGCCGCCGCAACGATTTAATAAATCGACAGCACCGCCCCTCTGCTGACGATTGTGACGCAATTCCAGTTACCTCCTGCGGGACCCGGTGCGAGCGAGCTCGTCCGGGGCGTTACTGGGCGGGGCGGGGCGGGGGCGCTGGGGGGAAGGGGCTGGGCGGAGGGGCGAGTGAGAGCGCGGTTCCGTCCTCCAGTAGATCTCTTCATCTCCCGTTTACAGTATACACATATTACAGAATAATTTCCGAAACGAAACAACATGACCCCGCGCGCCTGTTGGTGGAAGGCCGCGGGCGGGGACCGGTCCGGCCCGAGTCCGTCCCCCCGCGGCGCGCGGCGCGCGGCTCGCCCGGCGCCAGCAGTAGGCCCGGCCCACGGGAGGGCAGGGTGAATTACCTTGACTTTGTCCCTACTTCCCTTGACCCCGCCCTGCCCTGCCCTGCCCTGCCGTGCCGCGCCGAACCGCATCCCTCCGGCAGCTGCTGCTGCTGACAAAGCCCCATTTCGTCACAGGGGCGGGGCGGGGCGGGGCGGAGCGGGGCGGAGCGGGGCGGAGCGGAGCGGGGCGGGGCGGGGGTGTCACCCCAGCGCCTGGATGCTGCTACGTCCATAGCTCTGCAAGTGCCAGGAGGCCGTGTTGCCACCAGAAAAGTGAGACAATTGTTCGCGCAAACACAGCGGAGTAAAAGCGGGCAGCATCTGCGCGCCTGCCAACCAGGCGCTAGGCAACACCTTAACACGGGTGCGTGTCTGTTGCCTAGCAGGCAGGCGTTCATGCAGCCCGCTTTACTCCGCTGTGTTTTTGGGCGACGTATTGCCTACTTTTCTGGCAGCACTGCCAGGAGGAGCTCAGGCTTTGGCCCGGCACACCCCTACCGCCGGCGCTTTTAGTCCGCTACATCGGATCCCATGAATCAGTTTTAGGGGTTAGCAGCCTCTTCGGCGAGGTGCCTCATCTCATCCCATCCGCCTCACTCCAATAGGAAACGGGGACAAGTGTGCGCGGCGGGTTACAGCGGGGGCGTGCGTCCCCGAGATAAAAGCGCCGGCATTGCACCCCGCGCCCCACCCTGCCCCGCCCCGCCCCGCCCCGCCCCGCCCCGCCCCGCCCCGCCCCGCGCTCCGCTGACACGCACCTTGGCCAGCACGGTCAAGGTGAATAGAGTAGGCTGGGCTGCACCGCCACGGCCATCAACGCCGCGACACCGATTCGCGTCGGCTCCGGGGAGAAAGAGCAGACGACTAGAGTGGTGGGGCCTTCTCCGGTGCCTCCGGTGCACACTTAGTTCTTTTGTACACTTTTACTTTTTTACTTACACACAAATATATATATATATATATATATATATATATATATATATATATATATATATATATATTATATATATATATATATATTATATATATATATATATATATATATATATATATATATATATATATATATATTATATATATATATATATATATATATATATATATATATATATATATATATATATTATATATATATATATATATATATATATATATATATATATATTTGCACATGCTGCTCTGCTCATGCATTTTTGAAATACGTAGATATGAACAGGTTATGAACAAATTGTTCGTAAATGCGTACACTGTTAAAAATACCGTGAGGAGTTACGGTATGCGTACGGTCCGTACCGTAATTTTCATGTACGGTCAGACCGTAACCTACACTTACGGTACGGACCGTACTTTGTGACGGATGGAGTGTGCTTCACTGAACTTCCCCGACAAATTTGCAGGCTACGGTGTGTACCGTAAGATTTAGACCGTAGTCAAAAATTACGGTCCGGGACCAGGTAACAAATTTACAGCGTATACCGTAGGCATTTACCGTAGTATTTTCCAACAGTGTATTATAAAATACATCAGCTCAGCATACGCAGATAAATTTTTTAAAAAAACCGGCCTACCGGCGGGTAGGAAGGCAGTCGGCTGATTTTGAATATGACTATTAACGGTAATTGGCAAATTGTCACGGGAACGAGATGCGTAGAAACCATGACAACTTTGATTCCTGTATTAACGTGGCTGGTTTTCTGATTTTTCTTCTTACGGGCTTGAATTTTAACGGCGTTATACTTGATTGTATTTTAACTGGCTTTAAAATTATCTGAACCGCATTCATTTCATTTTAAATTTAAATCCTGGAACTAGGGGACCAATTGTAACTTTGTCACTTCTTTACTGCGACAAACTGTTAAAAAAATTTCTTTAATTAACGACAAATAAGTCTCTAATTTTTACAGCGGCTGCAGTCATTTTGGAACCAGGGGGTGAGGAACTGGAAACAATTATGTGCGCCGGTATAAACAATACGAAACAATATCAAAACAAAACGAGACAATATAAACTACAAAGTGACAATTTCGGACAGAATTAGAATTTTTTTTAACAAAATCATATTGTATTATATTTTAACTGGCTTTTAAATTATTTGAACCATATTCAATATTCTTTTCAAACTTAAATATTGGAACTTTGGGACCAATCGTAGCTTTGTCACTTCTTTACTCTGTGATACGAGCGACCCGCACACGCTCCACTCCTATATAGTCTGGAAGGGGTGGGGGGCTGGGGGAGTGAGCGCTGCCTGCTGGCTGCTCGCTGTCTTGTATGGCGAGCTATTTTAACTGGCTGGCTTTTACTGGATACTGGATCAATACGGGGCTTATATTTTAACTGGCTGGCTTTTACTGGATACTGGATCAATACGGTGCTTATACTTTAACTGGGCTTCATACCAAACGTAAAAGTCAGTCTAATCGACTGCCTAAAAAGAATAACTGGTACGAATAATAAAAGAATTGTTTCGAGTGTTTGGTGACGTTGACGTCGACCCCCTGTCTTGCACCCTGCAGGCGTGGAGCGGCTGGTGTCCCGCTGGGCGCCGCTGGTCTGGCTGTCTCCCGGGGAGCGCTTCATGCCCGCCGGGGTGGAGGACTTCCTGCAGCACGTCACCCCCGTCACACCCGTCGCCAAGAAGCGCGCCAGCAGCGCCAGGATGGCGGCGGGAGGCAGGGTCAGGGGCGGCAGGTCGGGCAGGGCCGCCCCCGGGGCGCACCCCACGGCCCCGCCCCCAGCCCCGCCCCCGGCCCCGCCCCCGCCGCCCGGCCTACCCCACAGCCTGCCGCAGGGGCCGCGCTCCGCCGCCTGGTATCTCGTCAGCAACGCCAGCGTGGGTGAGTCCCTCTGCAGTCCCTGCGCAGCGTCCCCGAGGGGGGAGGGGGGATCACTTCGGAAAATCATTGTACGGCCCCCAACAATCGCAATTCAAAAATCAAATGCCATAAAAAAGAATATTCAAAAATAATAAAGAAAAACAAAGTTCCAGAAAAATAACAAAAAATCGAGAGAAAAAATGGACAAAGAGCTGAGAACAAATTTCAAAAAGTCAAAAATAAGGAGAAAAAATAATAATTTAACAAAACGTTACAGAGATCTTCATTATTCTCTTGAAAAATAAAAATAAAAAAATCGAAAGTTAAACAAATTATTGTACACGTACACATTTCCTATGAGTGATCCCCTCTCGAGCGGCCCGGGACAGACACGCCCCACTTGTTCCGTAGAGCGCTCTCGCTCCTCCGTCTTTGTCGCACTCATGGGGCGCTACCATCCCCAACATAGGGAACCGCCTGAGGGTGCGACAAGGACGGAGGTACGGAATCAGACGGGTGCGGGGCGCTGCCCGGCGCTGACCATCTACTCTGCGCAGACGAGCTGCTGAGCAACTCCTCGTCCTTCCTGTACGGCCGCGACCCCAGCCGCCTGCCCGTGCCCGTGTACGCCGTCGTCACCCTGTGCGACGAGGCCCGGCTCGCGGGGCTCCGCGCCGACGCCAAGCTCGACCCCGAGCTGGACCGCGACCGAGACGAACAGGACGGGTGAGTAAGTGTGTCGGCCCCGCCGCAGTGCACAACGACCGACCCTCAGAAACATTTCCGCCAGCCTTTGTTGTGCTGTTCCCCAGGCTTCAAAACGCGTCGCAAAGAGTGTGTACATTATGTACATTTCATCTAATTTTTTCGAGTCGACACTTTAAAAAATTCTGTAAAATTATCTTTTACAAGCTTTTCGATAGTTTTCGATTGTATTTGTTTCCTATGGCTTCAGAACGCCCAAAAAGTATATCTTGTGTACAACATTTTTCGAGCAGAGACGTCGTAAAATTCTGTGCGTCGAGTAAGATATTTTTGAATGTTTGAAATATTTGGAGTAGTTTAGAATAACATTGGTATAGAAAAACTTCTATGCTATAGTTTTCAATGGTTCTTTTTTCTTTCTTTTTTTCTCAATGTATTTTCCAGAACCTTTAAGTTTAAGTAGTCCATCCCTCAGCGAATTTTAATTCGCGCACCAGCAAGTGAACGAATATATTTCATATATTCCACTCCTCAGCACCTGAGCGACATTCGACATTTGCACACTTGAAATTCTAGTGCGTGATGTGTGACGGTAACACATTTGGATCTCGAGTGCTGCCCTGCGCTGTCCCTGGCGGGTGGTGGGCGGTGGCGAGTTGGGCCCATCACCCACCACCCGCTTCGAAAGAGAAAGGCCGAAACAGTTCCGAGCCGACCCGACGGGGGGCGGTGGTGGTGGTGGGGGGGGGGGGGTCAAATGCGTCCGAGTCACTCAAGGGATTGCTGATGACGGCAGCCACTGCTGCCAGCATGGCCGGCCCAGGAAGGTGAGGGCGCGTGCTGCCCGGCCCGACCGCCGAGGAGGGAACAAATCTGAAATTTTTGTACACCTCGTAATTGAGAAAAATTCAGAAAAATTCCAAAAACAAATCAGAAAAATTCAAAAAAGTTCAGAAATGTTTGCGAAAATTCACAAATATTCTGGAAAATTCTCAATAATTTAGGTACAATTCAAGCAGCAAGTCGCGAAACTTTCAAAAAAATCACAAAATTTCACAAAATGTGTGCACCAAAATTCAGAGTTGTTTCCCCATCGTCGACCCCTCACCGCCCCTCACCGCCCCTCACTCGCCGGTGACCACAGCGATGACGCGGCCCGGCCCGCGGGGCTCGTCCAACACGACGAGGTGCTAGGCGAGGAACGCACGCCGAGGAGCCCCTCACTCGCACGCGAGCCTCTCCCCCGCCCCGCCCCGCCCCGCCCCTCTTTCTCTATGCCGCAATCAGGGTCTGCCGGTCACGCGCTCACGCCTCCCCCCGCTCCGCCCCGCCCCGCCCCGCGCCCGGCCGCACCACGCGCCCCAGTCACTCCGCGAGCCACGCTCCAAGCGGAGGCGCCCGCCCCGCCCCGCCCCGCCCCGCCCCGCCCCGCCCCGCCCCGCCCCGCCCCGCCCCGCCCAGGACAGCGAAGTGCATGTGATCGACAAGCACGCCGCCCAGAGCACGATAATCCTAACCCCCTCCCCCTGCCCGGCCCTGCACGGCCATTCGGTCTCCTTCCCTATCCGACAACACACAATTAGTTGCATAAGGCCACTCCACTCCTCTCCAAATCGGTGAGATAATGTGCTGTGGTCTTGGACCTGGACGCGAGCAGCAGGTCCCTTCCACGGCCCCGCCCGCCCCGCAGGTCCCCCGCAGGTCCTCTCCGCCCCGCGCACTGTTACGAGTCATAAACCTGTTGTTGAGGACCTCCCGGGCGGGCGGGCACATGGGTAGTGGCGGGGCGGGGCGTGGAGCGGCTAGAGCTAGTGCGGTCCGAGGAGACAGGCGGGCGCCCCTCGCTCCAGCCTGCTCCAGCCCCTCCTCCACTGCAGCCGGCATGTCATTTAGCTACTCTATGGGCTTACACGGGATGGAGCCGGTCAGGCGTGGAGTGCACCGGGAGCCGAAGCCGTCCGCCCGGCCCAAACCTGCCCCACCCCCACTCCAACCCACCTCACAGCACGACGGTCTTTCCCACTTTCGATAATCCTCGTGTACACCTCCTCGAAAATCATTGATAATCATTTGATGATCACGATGATCAATGATAATCACGGATAATCAATTTTAATCACGGATACTTATTCGATAATCAAGCTAATCATTGGATAAGCATTATCAGATAAACGAAATAATCACAGATAATCACGATAATCAATGATAATCACGGATAATCAGTCATAGTAACGGATAATCATTCGATAATCACGGTAATCATCAATGAAAATCAGCAATAATCATTGATAGTCAGCAAATCACTGTTAATCAGCAATAATCACTGATAATCAGTGATAATCTTGCTATGACAAATAATCAATAATAATCAGTACAATCCTAGGAATCACCAGTAATCACGAGTGATTACAAATTCTAGTTAAGAATTTTTCGAAGTGGTAGACCCTTGGTCTTTCCCACCCACCATACAGCAGACACCTGAACGCAAGCAATGGGAACTCAAATGCATTCAGACACTTACTTCACGGGTGTAAAATTCAGTGTTGGCAGAAAGCTAGGCAAAAAACCGCCCAATGCACCTGTGCGTAACGGGATTGTATCTCCGCCTGCCTACTAGGCAACACCTGAGCAAGAGTGCAGGGGATTTGCCTAGCAGGCAGGCGGAGATACCGCCACCTGAACACAGGTGGATTGGGTGGTGTAGCCTAACTTTTCTGGCAACACTGGTAAAATTGCTCAAGTAATTCACACCTTCACTTCGCTCGAGTGGAGTGGGGAGTGGGTTTCCAGCGCGCTTGCCTGACGGCCCGTCCCGACCCGTGCCGTGCCCCGCAGGTTCCTGGACAACGAGGTGCCGGCGTCCTCGGCAGCGTCCTCGCCCTCGCCGCTGCTGCACGTCACCTACTGGATGTTCTTCCCCTACAACGAGGGCAAGCCCGTGTGCGTGCTGGACCTGGGCCCGCTGGGCCCGTGGCCGCTGCCGCTGCTCTGGGGCTCGTGCATGGGCTCCTGGAAGCACTTCGGGGCGCACGTCGGCGACTGGGAGCACGTCAGCCTGTCCTTCTCGGTGAGACCAGACACGGCCACTGTGTGTGTGCGAGGGGGAAACAGATCTAAGTTTTTGTGCATCTCGTAATTCAGAAAAATTCAGAAAATTTCATTAACAAAAAAATTAGAAAAAATTAGAAAAATGCAAGAAAAGTCAGAAAAAATTCAGGATAATTTACAAAAATTATGGTAAAATTCAAGCAACAATTCACCAAAGTTCAATAAAAATTCACGAAAATTCACAAAATTTGCAAACCAAAATTCAGGGTTGTTTCCCCCTCGCTGACTGCCACACACTTGCAGCGGTGCTAGTTGCCACTAGCGTCACGCTGACGGCCCGCCACTTCCTGGACCCCGATGACGTTATTGCGTGCAGGACGTGAACCACCCCGACGCCATGTACGTCTCGACGCACGAGGCGGGCGCCTTCTACCGCTGGTCCGGTGCGGGCCGGGGCCGCGGCGCCGCCTCCCGCGCCGCCTCCCGCGCCGGCCACCTGGTCCTGGAGCGCCAGGAGGTGCGCAAGGGCTCCGAGCTGCTGCAGCGCGCGTCCTTCCCGGCCGTGGCGAGCCTGCACCGCAGCACGGGGCGGCCGGAGCTGTTCGCCGCCCAGGGCTCGCACGGCCTGTGGACGCGCCCCGGCGACCACCGCTACATCCGCGTCCCCAGGCTCTACGACCACAGCGGGTGAGGACATGGGCCGGGCCAGGGCCAGGCCGGGCCAGGCCGCCGGCCAAGCATTGCATTCTTACTCTCGATCTCGGCGAGGGGAGGCTCACTTCGAAAAATTTCTGTACGACCTCAAAAAAATCATTTACAAAAATAGAAAGGAAAAAAAAATCAAGAAGAAAGTTACAGAAACATCCGAAAAATCGAGAACAAATAACTGACAGAAAAATTGCAAAAAGGCAGAAATAGGGGGGAAAAGACATTTTTTTTCAAAAAGAGAATTTTTTTAAAGAGAAAAGTAAATTAAAATAAAAATAAAAATAAAAATAAGAAACTCACGGGCGTGAGCAATAGGCTCCCCTAACGGGGGCCTAAAAATCGTTGTACACATATTTTATGATTGATCACCCCCACGAGATTAAGTCACCGAACACGTGTGCAACGTTCAAACGCGTGGATCTCCAGTACTTGAGGGAAATCAAACTAGTACTTTTCAGGGGAAAATATATACATCTTTTTAAATTATTCAATTTTAAAGTAGTGGCATTAGGAATTTTAACTTAAATATATTTACTTTTAAAAAGGAGGGCCAATCCTTTTCTTGCGTTGTCCTGTCCCGTCCAGGTATGGCGTGCCCTGGAGGACGTGGGAGCGGCTCACGGTGCTGCACGAGGGCTCGGCCTCCACGGCGGGCTGGCTGCGGTTCCTGGGCCGCTGGGGCAACCCCCGGGCGGGCTGCCACCCGCTGTCCGCGGCCATCTGCGCGCAGGCGGACGGCCCCACCGGCATCCCGCTCAAGGGGAGGCCCTTCTCCTGCCCCGCCCCCAGCCCCGCCGCCCCCCGCCCGCGCCCCCGGCCCGCGAGGAAGGCCGCCCCCGCCCTTCCCCTACTCCCCCCGGCCCCACGCCGCTAGTCAAGAACGCCCCACAACCCCGAGTACCAAAAGACTGCCGCTATCACATAAATTTGATTTCAGTGGGATTAAGAGCGAGAAAGTCTGAGCATTGACTTTGTTTTGCAATGACGCTCACCCAGAAATTTTTTTTTTTTGTTTTTGTTTGGTTTTCTTTTAGAGACAGTCGACGAAGGATACATTTGTACTTATCACAACACTATTTATTATTATAATTAAAGCAATAAATGTAGCATTTATGGACGAATCCTTGCAATAAGACTACTTCACGACAACACACATTTAACCTCATAACAAGACAGGATGAGGAGTGGCAACAAGCCATCACACAACCTGAGCAAACAAAAGTACTGATTTCTCCATTTTATTCACAGGTGTCGCACAGACCACCACATTTAAGTGTTGCAAAGCCCAGTGCATACTTGAACATTTGGACCTCTATGCCATAGATTGATTGAGAGAGATCTGACATAGACAAGCAAAACTTCCATCTTTGCCAGCATATCGCCGAGTACACAAAGATCATATTGCTGTACACTATAATCTCTTTTTTCACAAATAAAAATCTTGCCAGACTCCATTGAAAAGAGAAAACAAAAACACAATAATCTGGTTAAGTGATCACTTTAAATCCCGTTGCTCGACTAATATAGGAAGACACACTTTCTTAAGCCGGGCTTACAAAACTAACAGTTGAATAAATTTAATTAATTAAAATTGATTATCTGTGATTAGAATTAGGGACACAAGACTAGTACATGGCTATTCTGCAGCTTGAACAAACTGGAGGTCACCAATAATAATAATAACAAAATAAAAAGCACAGGCCCAGGATTGAAAATTTATCCCTCTCTGGACGAGAATACTGCTTTCATAGCCATATTAGTATTTTTACCAAGTCATTGTACCACATTCAATCACAGCCCACCAGATCTTGTCATGACCAATAAACATACCAAAATACTGTGGTTCCTTTACGATGAAACATGATGGAGACATGGATTTTTAGGTTGAATGTTGATAAAGCAACATCTCAAAAGTTAACAAAACCACAGATCTATAATATAGGAACACTGCACAAATCACCAAAACCAGTTCAGATATTATTGGTCAAAAAATCAAAAAAAAATAATAATAATAATAATAATAAGACATGAAATTGTGTATGGTTAAAGATTAGATTAAATTACTTCCTATTCACAACAGATTGAATTGATTCATCTTAATTAAAATATGGGCATCCAAAGGATATTTCAGTAGGCTTTAGTTTTGCTAAAAGTTAAGATTTTTCTTAGACTCTTCAACTAATTAACAAGGTGCAACTACTCTTCAATGCTGAAGTTTCTCAAAAACTAAAATAAAAAGGGGGAAAAAAACACAAACTAAAAAGGCAAACAAATATTATTTTCAGTCAGCTTCTGTGACGGTTGATTATTTTAATCAACTCTGTCAAATGAATACCATGAATTCTTTTAAGAACTAGGTTCTTCTTTCACATTTACAGATACCTCACTACAGATCTCATTTTTTGGTGAAACAGCAGGAAGTACCCGGTTGATATTTTCTTGTATTCCCTTGAGAGTTGATACATATGATTCAGATTTGGCCTGAAACACAGAGTAAAAGGAAATAAAAATTTCACATTCTGCAGATTGTCAATGAATAAAATGAAGAATGGATGTTGCAGAGCATACATAAACACTTAAGGGACATTTATTGATTCAAAGGTTACCTGAATACTGTTAAGTTGTTCAGTGGTTGTGAATAGTTGATCATTTAGCTGTTCCACCTTGGTGGTAAGCTCTTTTACATTGCTTGAGGCAGATTCAGCTGACTTCTTAGTGGCACCTGAGAATAAAAAAGGAGAAAATCATACATTTCTGCAAGTTTAAGAGAACCTAGGCTTTGGCAAAACAGCTTTGGACATAACTCACTTAATTCCTCTCTCAGGGATATAAGCAGTGCCTCTGTGTCAACACGTGCTTTTTCTGATCTCTTCAGTTGATCAGTTAGCTTTCCAACATCCAGCAAACCTCCTTTAAACATAACAAAACCTGCAACACAAAAGCACTATTAAGCATCCTTTACTCATAAAGTCAAATAATAGAAATTGAACGCAATTAACCTTCAGGAACATTCGAGGCTTGTTCACTCTTGTCAATTCGTGCCCTTTTGGATGGAGGGGATCCACAGTCATCATGTGAGAAGATGGGTAGCAGGCTCCTATTTCCAACGAGAGGGACGTCGATGTTGTTAGCCTCGTTATGATTGGGAGAATCTTCAGCTGCGTTTTCTGCTGTTCCGTTTTCCTCAGGCTTTGCTTTGTCAGTAAGACGACGATAAAATAAGGCCTCTCTATTCTCTCGGGAGTCTTTTAAGTCTTTGCTCAACACAGATTGAACCAGCCGCCGCACCTTAAGAAGTATGCAGGCATTGTTGAGTGATCAAATTTATAAACAGGTATAATTTCAATTATTAAATTATTAAATTGTCTTAAATAGCTTAAGCTCTGAGCGCTTGTTTGTTTTGCGAATAGAAAACAAACACATACAATAGGAGCAGGAACAACATTAACATTAATACATATTAATACTCACTTGGGCACGAGACAAATTTAATCCTAAGGCATACATCAGCTCTTCCACATCTTTGTCCAAAATATAACCACAATGGGACTGGTCAAAATAAACAAATGCTAATAAGAGCTGTGGATTAATGGTTATCATTTTTTCCTTTTTCTTTTTTTCTCTATCTTTACTATCCCTGTCTTTGTCTTTTTTGTCTTTATCTTCTCTGTCCTCTCTTCCATCTCTACTTCTCTTGTCACCATCCTGGAATCAAAACAAAAATGTTTTCTTAAAAGTTTTAAATTTCAGATGTCATATCACGTAAAAATCTGTAACAACCAATCACTACATGGAATTCTATTCACAAGATTTCATACCTGAGAGACCTCCTGTTCACTAAGATCTTCTGTAATTTTATCAGAGTCAACATCTTTTTCAGGCTCTTCTTTCTCATCTCCTTCTTTAACAGGTTTTTCTTTATCTTCCTTCTCCTTCTCTTTTTCCTCCTTCTTTTTACGCTCCTAATGAAAGGTACAACACAATATTATCAACTATTTCACCTTAGCGTTCAAAATACAACAAAACAAACAAACAAACAAACAAAAAAAAAACAAAAACAGATTAATATTTCAAGTTTTTAAAAACTAGAAAAACTGTGTGTACCTTTTCCCTTTCCTCATCTCTTACTTTCTCGGCAGCTTCATACAATGCTTTGTAGATGCGGAATCCATAATCTCTCATGAGCATTTCATTGAATAACTCAGCAAAAAGAGAAACTTCAAAGGAGTGCTCCTGTAGAGTAGAGATAGAGTAAGATTACAATTATAATGCATCACAATAACCACTAAACATGGACAAACATGAATAAATTACAGACCTTGGTGTCATCTTGCCGATAATCTAGGAGCAAAGAGAGAGACATGTTTGTGCAATCAAACTTGCCAGATTTTGCCAATTTATTTGGATGGACGATTACGTGAGGGTTCTCTGGAAGCTCATAGCGTTTCTCTAGTACCACCTTTTCTTTCTCTACTTGTTTCTTCCTTTCTTCATCCTGAATCAAAATTGTTTATTGATTATGAATCATGAGGACCGGTTGACACTCTTATGTAATAGAAAAAGAACAAATGAATACACACCTCTTTTTTCTTATTTTCGTCATCTTCTATCTTGTCAACTGTCTTCTCAACATCTTTGGGAACCTCAACAACTATCTCCTCTGGGATTCCTTTCTCCTCAGCTTCTTGCTCAGACTTGAGGGCTTTCTGCAGTCTTGCAAGTAATTGATTCTTGAGACCCTTGGAGCTCATATTTCGTGCTTCTAGCTCTTCACGTAATTCCGAAACCTATGTGTAATTGGTAACACACTTCAATACTACTTCTGACTTAGTAGAAAGCAAATGAAGAATTAATATAATTTACCTTCAATGATTTTGCGTCCAGACAGTTCCAAGGAGTTGGTTCCCTTTTGATGACTGAGGCATCTTCACTTTCCTAAATTAATACAAATTGAAGGTTAGACAACATGTGTGTTAATAAGCAATCCCCAACAATCAATTGTGCAAACAAAATCCAAAAGGAAGAAGGAAAAAAAAATTGATATGAAAAAGGAAAAGAACAGAGAAAAGACAAAATGATTTGAAGCAAACTGTTGGTATGAAGGAAAAGAAACAGTGCTCCATCCAAATAGTGCACAAGAATATATAAGTCTTAATATTTGCTAAAGGAAAGAGCAAAGTGCCATTTGTATTTTGTCTTCCCATATGCTTAGTTTATAGTTCAGGTAACTATTTAGATTAGAATACAACATTAACTTTAACCTAGTCAATTGATCCAACAATATTTCCCGCAAGCAATGATATCAGTTCCTAAGTGTCTTCCAAAATGGAGAAGAATGGCTGAACTCAATAAAATTATCTTTCAGCATAATCCTCATAGAAATTTAAGAATGCATAAAAATGTGCAAACAAAGACTAATCAAAAATCTGCAAGGGGAAAGGAATACTTGGAAATAAAGTTTGAACTGAAACTAGCATAGTAGCCTGCAAGTCTTACTAATAAGCAATCCAATTTTGAGAAGAACCTGAAATGCTGGCAACTTCTCATTTGTTCAGTTTCAACAAGAAGATTGGACTTTGCTGAGTAGCCATACACTTAAATTCCTGGAATTGATTGTGAGAAAGGGATGCTATATGAGCTGCATTGAAAAGCTTTGGAGTTTTCTCTTCAAGTCAAGGATATTGGTTGCTCTTAGCCCAGTCCTGTCCTCCTTGCTTGGAGTAGTTGCCGCATGTTGGCCACCTCACACTCAATGAGCAACCAGAAAGGTAAGGGTGTGGGCCCAAAGTCCTGCAGTCACGTAGTCACAAGGAGCGCAGGGAAGACACAACTTAAGCTAGACTTATGCTATGAACATGAGAGGTCAATGCCTTTTCATCAACGGTGGCTGAATCCTCATCGTAGTCGATCTGCAACAGCGCCTTGAGCTTGCGATCCAGCTGCCGTTTGTAGTTGAGATGAAGCCCGTCCCACTCCAGCCTGGTTGGCACACAGCTCCAAACATCTGGCAGAAAGAGTACCACTGTCTCAACCCGCGCCGCCACCAGCTTGCCCTTGTGAGTAGTCTCGCCTCGGCGGTAGTAAATCTCCAGGAACCGGTACCTGTCACGGAAACGCACAACATTCTAATGTTACTATGATGATTTCAGAGGTAAGATCAGTTTCTCCTCCACATCCAAGGTGATAACAAGGAGGCCCAGACGCAATCCTATGATGACAGATGATTGGCGTGATGAGCAGAAGTGTGGACTTATCCTCACTGGAGCGTGCTTCAAGCTGCAAATTTTATTCCTTCACAATTCAAGCACGCCCAAGCAGAACATTTGGGACATGATTGGAAAGTCTTAGTTAAGACATGAGCTTGACCTCAACTACATGAAATTGTAGTCCATATCATAATCAGAAACAGAAACAAGTCCAATTTTCACGAAGCTATGGAGTATTGCCAGAAGTTTGATCCCAAAGAATATTTTTAGATCCATATGAGCTGTTTGAGTACTTTACACTAGCATTTCTAGCACAGAAGAAATCAGATTCAGAAATCGAAGTTTGCTCCAAGTGCAACAAACAAAGATTCTTCCTAAATTCCATGCTAGCAAGAAAACCCCCCCAACCTACACAGAGCACACATTATAGTAAAATATTGTCAAGTAATGGAATTAAATTACAGCAACTTACCATTGGGTGCAGGTGGACAAGTCAATGCCTGTGAGTGCTTGACAGTTCCTGATGGCGGTGCGTATCAGAACTTGTGGATCCTTTTCAGGATTAGGCCCGTCAAGAGAAGGACTCCATGGTCCTCCAATAGCCATCGTCTCATTCTTACCACGAAGACCAACAAGAAAGTTAACGAGCCTGGTTGGGTGAACAAAGTCACGCCCCTCAGCTTCAGAATCTGGATCGATGTCCTCACTCATTTGGCAGCACTTCTTGAGGAATTCACCCATTTGTGGCATGCTCATGAGCATAACCTGCAAGTACATATTTTAAATATGTTTCCATAAATCACTTAAATTCAGTTTCACTCATACTTACCTTGGCAGAAAATAGATAGTCAGCATCTGGTGGGTCTAGCTGTGCAGTGTTTTCAGTCACTTGTTCAGTATCACGATGCATTATGTGGAAAGAGCACGGCTGGTCCATGGTAAAAGGTGTGTTAGGGGGAAATGCATCCACCCAGCGGAAATTGGACAGGAAAAAGTCTGAGGGGATGTACATGTTGCTGTAACGACGGCGGAGCTCAAGGACATCTGCGTCAGGCCTATCATATTTCAAAATATTATTAAAAATCTGTGGATAACAAAATGTATTGCCTGTATCACTTTCAAACGACCAACTGTACTTACACATCCAGAGCTATCTTTGGCACGTGAACCATATAGCGGGGAGCAGGGCGCACTCTACGTTTCCTTGGGCTCTTGCTTCTCTTCCTGACTGAGGGACTTCTCGTAGAGCCCTTCTCTTTGTCTTTGTCTCTTTCCCTTTCTCTCTCCCTCTCTCGGTCGCGATCGCGTTCTCGCTCACGCTCCCTGTCCCTGTCCCTTTCACGGTCTCTGTCCCGACTGAGATTAACACATTATTTCATTAGTTAAATATTTTTCAAAGACACTCTTAAAAAAGCTGAAAATAAGGGAAATTAAAGAGTATGTTTGAAAATTACTTTGATCTGTCATTAGAGTCTCTCCTTCTTTTGCGATCATCATTTTCATCTCTGGAATCTGCGTCTCTGCGAAGACGGTCACGCCGTGGAGAGCGAGAGCGAGCAAAATTGTTCATTCCAATATCATCTGAACGCTCCACAACTGAAAAAAAAATGAAAGACATTATTTATCGTACATTTTCTATACCTGTGAAGGTAAAATCAAGAAAACATACCAGGAGGTGGAACAGAAGTATAGTTGTTAGGAGCATCAGAAAATCCTTTCCGAGCAACAGGAGCAGGACCTTGATTTTGCAAGGAGAGCACCTGAAGTCTAGTGGCATTCCATTTGAAAGGCATGTTAGGATTAAATGATGCTTCCACCAGTACCCTATCTCCAATTTGGGGATTTGAGCCCTTCACACAACAACTGTAAAAATGACATCACCAGAGTTCCCAAAAGGATATTACTAAAAACATGAAAGAATTTACACAGAATATTACAAAGAGGCCAATTCAGATCAAACTGTCAATGTACCTCATTTGAAAAAATACATCCTCATCAACAAAGCCAAAGTTGTCATGAACCTTTGTGACAGTTCCCGTAAACACTCTTTGCTTTGGGGGCTGAGCAGAAGGAGGCTGCTGGGTGGGTGGCAACTGCTGCGTCACAGGGCCAGCACCAAATGCTGTGGAGTTCAAGGCTCGAGGCACAGGGTAACTAACTGTAGAAGATTGACCATACAGCTGCAGGGAGACAGGAGAAAATTGATTGAGACAAAGCTACTTTTTATCATGAGATATGATTATGTCAAACAAATAGGATTGCATTGAACTCAAATTATACCTGAGCAGTGTTTAAGCCTGGTAGATTTACAGATGATTGGTTCAACTGGGGTAACATGTTGTTGCTCTGCAAGTCGGAGACAATGTATCAAAATTAGACAAACTATTCAGATACTCATTTGATGGTGGAATGTATTTCATACATACAGCGACCTGCTGGAGGCCAATGGGAGGTTGGAAAACCTGAGACTGCTGTTGGTACATAACTTGTTGACCTAGTTGATTTATCATTTGAGATTGGATCTGTTGCTGGACAGTGACATTGCTGACATCTTTCCAAAGTAAACAGAAGTCATGGATAAATAAAACAGAAGGTACATATACAAGATTCAAAATCATGGAATGCCAAAACAACAAAAACATTTTTTCTATATTAGGGGGAAAGCAACTCACCTGTATTGCGTGCCCATGGTGGGTTTTTAGAGGTAGAACCGTACTGCGACATTTTACTTGGTTTCTTTGATCTAGAGGGAGGAATATAAAAAAAAAAGATCGAAGTTAATGTTTTGAACAGGATACTTCTATTTTGGAAATCCTCAATAGAATTACATAAAATCATGTTTGCAATTGTTAGTACCAATAGCAAAAACACTGCATAAATTCCTACAGAAGGGAGATTTTTGATGGTACTTCTATTTCAAAGTGAAGTAATAAATGAAAATAGGGTTAAAATGGCCTGTGCCAATGGTCATGGTTATTGACTAAGGTTATAATAGTCCGAGTTACATGAACCTTAAGGTAGAAAGGAATTTATAGATAAATGCCAAATGGGTGCGGCAGCATAGTTTTTTCAGTGAACAGAACTGTACTGATTCTGCAAAATGTAGTACAGAAACTGCAAAGCCAAGCGGACGCACGCAAACCGCATAGTCAGTACTGTTGATATAAATAGCGAACGTTTATGAAATTATTGCGGTCTTAATGTTAGCCGAAAGCATTGAAAAGATAAATAGTTACTGATAACACATTACCATTCACTGCAAGTAAATATAACTACTTCATCACATAACAAACAAACACGGAAATGTTGATATCAACTCATCAGCATTAACAGAGCCAGCAGCCTAGCTCACGGCCTCGTCGACAATTTATGACCGGTCAAAGCCAGAAAAAAACAAGAAACAAAAAATATTCTGTTACCTAATAAAAATACACTCCCCATTAAGACTATTTTCTTCTTTAAAAACCCTGAATTTCATCCACTAAATACATGCAATTACAAACAAATCAGAAAATGTAGCCGAACAGTTTTGCGGGTTTTCTAGTTTTCACGCGGCGTTTGTCGTCTGCTCCGGCCTGAGCCCGTTTGATCGTTATAACCATGCTTGGTGCTTGACCGGCAGCCGGAACCAGATACGCAACTTGTGGCGGAGTGTCCGTCCTACAAAGCGAATGGAGAAAAAATACCGACTGCTGTCATGACAACAGCGGGCGTCGTGGGTTTCACTCTGCCTCCTCTGCCTGTGCCACTAGCAATATATGACTGAGTGACGTGGAAATGCATCAGCGGAAATCTCTATCATACCCACAGTGAGATTCACTCGTGTCCGCCGTTGAATCTTTCCATTGAGATTTTCAGAATCAAAGATGTTTTGCCTTGTCTCCCTCCAGATGGGTAAAGCTGGGGAACATACAAGAGTTTACATCTGTCGGAAAAGACACTGTTGCTGTCGGATGCGGCTGTCACATTTTATTTTACTCTCTTGACGGCCGTTCAGAGAGCGTGTACATTGCCAACGGCAAGCAAAGAGGGGATGGAGTGGCTTGCATTGCGGGTCATCAAACAGCCCCCATATTTGCACTGGCAGAAAAATGTCTCAATCCAAGGATTTTGGTATTCTCTTATCCAACCGTTGAAGGTCCGATATCAACGCTAAAAGGTCTTCCAAACAAGTTGAATGGCGTACATTTTCTTGATTTTAGTTATTGCATTTAGACTTCAATCTTAATTCCTGTTTGTCTTCAAGGGGGAACTTTAGGAAGTTATATTTCAATGTCTTTTTCTGAAATGGAGTATTTAGTCACTCTTAGTGGAGCACCACAATTCTCTCTAATAGTGTGGTGCTGGAGAACTGGGGTTCAGTTGGCTAGCAAAGAAACCAATATTTTTAATCCACAGCAGCAACTAAGGTAATCTTTTTTCATCATGAACAAATAAATAAGGACTACATTTTCTAAATTTATGTCGAAAAATTACAAAAGACATTAATTTATAGATGCAGTGTAAATTTACCCTCCGTGGTCAGTCATGTAGTTAAAGGTGAAAGCCGTCTGCAACTTTGGGAAATCAATATGTGTGCTAAACATTGTTGCCTGAACAGTAAGGAAGTTGAGCTCCCGTCAGATGTCATTCCAGTTGATGTATGTTTCACTAATGATGGAGCTCTATTCTTTGTGGACACACATAGTGATGTATTTCAGGCAAGTGTGAGCATTTTTTTCAGTATTAAAAAAAAACATAGAGTTCTTAAAAAACAATTCCAATGATGCTTTATATTTACAGGTTGACTTGGAAGAAAACAAGGTGCTCAGGCAGACTTCAAAATTAAATCAACTGGATAGAGAACTGACTGAAGGGGATGAGAGTTTTCTTGACACACCATCAAGCAAGTTATTGGATATGAATTTAGACCCTTGTATGACAATTTGTAAGAGTGGTGTCCTAGTTTTTGAGCCGCCATCAAAGTTGAGAGTGAGTACAATGTCAAAAGCTCAAAAAAATCAACTAGAGAAATTATAATTTAATGTGAGACCTGTTTTCAGTATTATAAACGTTTTGGGGATTGGTCTGAGGCCTGGAATCTTGATGTTTTGAGTCCAGTTTTCCGTCTTACATATCTTCCAGAATCAGACGTCATTGTGGGGTGGACCCACAAGGTCAGAAAATATATTTTTTGTAATTCTTATAATAATAATAGTAATCATAATAATAATAATTATTATTATTATTACTATTTTGTAATATATGGAATAGACTTTGTTAATATTTCTTCCCATTTCAGAGTGAACTTGTTCTGATTGATTTTCTTCAAACTCCAAAAATAACAGTTCTGAAATACTATGGGACTGGCACTATTGACATGGAGCTTATTTATCCCGATGGAAACACACTTGCTACTGTGAATACACTAGATGAATTGCAAGTCTGGGATAAGGAAAATGGTCACTTGGTAAGCCTGAGCACATTTAAAAGAGAATTAAATCTAAATTTGAAAATTAATAATAATAATTAAGAAAACAATATGTATGCTAAAGCATATTGTGTCTTTTGATTTCTTAAAGATGGGTGTTTATCATATCCGTGATGCTGCTGCACAGAATCTAAGACCCTCCTCAATTTTCAAGAGTTTAAAAGCAAACCCTCGTTACCCTTATGTTGCCATTGCCATGACTGATGGCTTATTGCTGCTAGTCAGTGTTCTCCATCCTACATCACCATCCACCCTTAGCAGATTTTTGTTGTGTGATGAAGAGATATCACTGGTGTGCTTTGCACCAGCAGGTGACGTACTTGTTGCCTTTACAACCATAACTGGACAATTTTTCCTGATTCAGGTGAATAATTACTTACCTGTCTATATTAACCTTCAGTAGTTTACCCATAGAACACTTGAAATATCTTGTACTCTTATTCATCTTAATCTTATGATTCATTTCAGGGTGTCCCAGGTCAGAGTTTACAAGTTGTGGCTCATATCTCATTAAATGTTCCTGTCGTAGACTGTATACTTCTTCCTGATGAACAGCCTGTTTTGGCAATTTTGTTTGCCAGTGAATCTTGTAAAACCATAGGCAACAGAGTAGCTCTTTACATACTTGAGTCAGATGGGCTTCATAAAGACTCTGAAACACACCTTGAGCATAGTTATACAAAATTAGTTGTTAATTCTAACATACCAAATATTTGCTTTGGATCAGTACATTGCTCTAGAAATGTTCACGTCCTGGAAGTAAAAAGAAAGGTGTGGTACCAATTTTATTTCTTGAGATCAGTTCAGCTACAAGAAAAAAGAAATAAAGAAAATAATCAAGATTTTTTTTTTTCAGGCTGGTGTTACCTTGAGAAGTATTGAACTAACCGGGCATCAACTTCGATCAGTCTTCATGTCAGAAAGAGTTGAATATGGATTGCTCACATATGGAATGGATGGCATAGTGATAGCCAGGCCAATGGGCTCAAAGCAACAGTTCTACATTGTCTTGCCCCATCACCGTTCTGATTTAGGGGTGGCAAAAGCTTTCCAGGATCCAAAAGGAGAATTTATTTTGTCATTGGGCAGAGATAAATCTCTTGTGTGTTCAAAGTTAAAGTAAGTTTCATTCATAAAATACACATGAAGATATTAAAGGAAGCTTTTCAAAAATTATTCAGTTAAATATCTGATTGGTTAATGGAAACAGACGGACTGCTAACTACACACCAGGACCTACTGATCCAAGTCCAGAGATGGTAGAGAAGTTTAGAGAACCAACAACAGGATTCTTTCTTGAAGGTAAAAATCTTTTCTTTAAAAAGAAAGAAGAAAAAAAGGGGACAAAAAACAGGAATTGGCATTAGCTATTAAAATCTTTCATGGCCCTTACATTTCAGGAGAGGATTCAGGCATAACTTGGCTTAGACATAAGCAAAATCAGTTGATAGCAGAGGAGCAGCGACACTCAGCTAGTGAAAGAGAAAAAATAATGGAAGATTTTAAAGAACTCCAGAAGAAGGTTAATTTTTATTTTGGTGAGTTGCATTTACGGCAAATTATGTTAATTGATGATGTTAACTTTTCTTTTTCCAAGGTGGTCAAAATGTTAGATGACAATGAAAGAGCAGCACCCGAAGAGCAGTTGCCTATCTCTGCATTTGATCTTGATAAAGATGCTCGAGAGTCAGCAATGGAGGAAGGGAGGCAAGACAGAGAGCGTTTAAGAGCTTACACTACTGCCAAAATTGCTGTGCTCAATAGGAAAAGTGATTTGATAAAGGAACACTGTTGGGAGCCAATGACTGTGAAACCAACTAGTATAGAGGTATTTTAGATACTAAATGTTTGGGTTACTTGGTTTTAATTTTTAAGCTAAAGTTAATCTATTTCCTGTTCAGTCACTTCAATATAACTACAAAGTAGATAATTATGCTCTTCGACCGGAGACTGAGGAAGACAAGCAGGCATTTGAAATGGTCATTGCTTTGAGAAAAATGGAGATAAAAGCAAATGCTGCAGATTCTTTTCATCCATGGAATCCAGAAACCTACAGGTTTTCCAACCCCTTTGCTTCTTTGAAAATATTCTTACAATGCCTGATGACAAGTTTCTGAAACCCATTTTTAGTGAGACACCCATGCACATGATGGCGGCTCCTTCTGCAATGACTCTGATGGACGAGACAGCTCGCTTACAGCAGGCTTTAGATGATGAGCAAGCATCAGGAACAGAAGACTCTATGGAGCATGATAGGGAGTCTCAGTATGTCATGTGTGGCTCATCAATCTATCGCTACATGGAGCCATCACCATATCACATACCTCAATTTGAGCTCAACACCTACTTGCAAACAGCACATTCCATAGTTCTTCTCCAGGTGAAGCAATGTACAGTGTTATTCAAAGTTTTCTTTAAAATCCGAAACTAAGTCAAATTTTTAAATTATTTTAGAAAGACATAAGAAATCTTCAGGAATGGTTCAACAATGAATTTAAAGTTTCTTTCCACCGAAAGGAAAAGGAAGTAAGTACAATCAAGGAGCTTCATGAAAAGTTGCGTCATATATTTCAAGAGCTACTACTCACTTGCTGTGGTAAGTTATCTTTTAAAATAGTTGAAAACAAAACAAAAACAAAATAATAAAAAAAAAACTGAGCCCTATTTTGTATTGAATCTGTTTAAAAGTGGAACACACCGATCCTGATCCAGTTGATCCAAGATGGACGCAATATGAGAAACCAGAAATGTTATTGACAGTTCAAGATAATGAGGTACAGTTGGTAAATACAAATCCCTTTTCTGAGGTTTCTCAATTAGAAATTATTCTATAATTATTTGTTGCATAGGTAAGTGTTGAACCATATCTTTCACCTAGTGAACTAGTGATACGTCAACAACAAGCTGAAGAAGAGGAACGGTTGCGGCTCCTACTTCTAGCGGATAATTTTAGAGAGCTAGCCTTAATAAAGATGATGGATGGAGTTCTAGAAGTAAAGTGGGAGGATGTGTTGAAAAAAGATATACCCAAACCTAAATGTATGGTAAGCACATCACTTGAAAATCTAAACTCAAGGAAACTATTTCTTATTGGTTGGTTAAAATGTTAAATGAATGAATTTTCATACTTCATTTTAGATGCAAAAAAACCCAGAGGAGTACAATGAAGATGACTTACGCGAAATTCAAGCTTATGAGAGCGAAGTTCAGACCCGCCTTAATGAAAGACAACACTACAGAAAAATTTTGGAGTCTGATTATAGAAGAGTCAAACATACACTTAAGGTTAGACCTCGTATACATCATGTATTGTGAAGAGTTCCATTATTAGTTTCTTAGAAAAGTATATGTACACATACTTTACTTTTTTTTTTTTTAGGATAGCTTGAGAAAGTTTGAAGAAAAATTGTTGGACTTCTTCAATTTAAAATTGAGGGTTGAAGCTAGTTGCACTCAACAGACATTACAAATACTGAGGTGTCGATTATTGATACCCAAGCGAAACGTGTTAGTTCAAAAGGAAGATGCAGCAAGGTTACTACATGCTGTTTGCCTGAGGTACTAGCTTGTAAATAGTACTACTTCACACTTAATTCTTTCATTTGTAGGGATGCAATAATGGCAAATCAGAGGGCCCTCGCTGATGAGCAGTTGCTAGTAGTACAACTGCAAGAGGCCACAGCAGACTGTCGTAGTGCATATGAAGCACTAATAGCAAAAGACAAGAGTTTAGATAGCAAATTTAAAAAAGAATTTCCTGAATTGTCACCAATGATGGCAGAAAATGCATTCCGGCTTTATAAGTATGAACCTCTTTCATAGAATGATGTGCTTTTAATTAAGAAGAGGAGATGCAACATTAATCAAATTTTTATAACTAATAGGAGACGGCCAAAGATCCAACCTAAATCTCTGGTTTCATCCACTCTCCTAAATGAACTTGGGAGATGTGCTGTGGCTTGTAAAAAACCGCCCTACTTGCCACCTGAGTGCTTGGAAGTACTCAAGGGCATAGATTTTCTTGACAGTGCAGCAAATGCACCTCAGAATATGCAGCCAGACACTTGGACAAATATTTGCCGACTTAGAAGACAGAGAATAGAGAGTGAATTCAAGGTACAAATCAAGCATTGGTACTTTATGATTTGAGAGATCAATTCTAATGGAATTTTTTCTTCCTTTCTTTTCTGGCAGATAAAGGCTCTTGCTCTTCAGATAGCTGAGGCAGAAAACACTGTCAGCATTTTCCAGAAAAGTACTAAAGCACTTAAAGAGAAAGATAAAGAGCTACAAGCAAATTTAAGAGCCATTCAAGAGGAACAGCTTCTGTTTGAACATGATGTTGAAGTAGGTTTCCAAGATTCAAACTAAATGTAGCTGCAAGTAGTCACTGAGAAATTTTTTTTCTAGGTTCAAATTACACTTCCGCAAGGTCTGGTGGAAATACCCCAAACTGGCTCCCTGCAAGACTATGAAAGTGCTATCCTTATCAATCGCAAGGAAGTGGCACACATAAACAAAATAATTAAGGTACATAGAAACAAACCATCCCTCAGTCTTACTGAACCACGAAAAATCATCATCACATTCAATTGCAGGAAGCTGGTCATAAAAAGTTAAAAGCAATGAGAGCAGCTTGTAACTTTAGACGAGGTATAGTGTTCCAGGAATGGGAACACCAAAAAGTGCGAATGCACATAGAAGATAAAGAAGATGAACTGAAAGCAATCGAATCTGTGAAGGTATACTTCATTAAAAATAGAATCTTGAATAAGAAACTTTTTAAAATAATATTTCAATATTGCAGGTGATTAAAGAACTACAGGAATGGCTCCACAAAAGACAAAGAGGAACATTACCAGGAAGAGGCGTGCTCACTCTAGATAAGGAAATATCACGAATTAAAATAGTATGTATTTTCAGATATGAATCTGGACATAATCTGAAACATATCAAGTGGAAAAAAGTTTCACTCAAAACAGCCAGTTACTTAATGCAGCACATAAGCAAACATTTACAACAAGTCCTATCTTTTGTACTTTACAGGGCTTTGAAAAGTACATAAAGCTACTAAATGAGATCGTGGAAAGATATGAGAAGAAAGTTGAAAGCAAAAGGAATGCCAATAGAATGGTTGACAAGGCTATAACAGAAGTAAATGTTGAAGTGAATGAACTTCAGTTTGAAAGAGACTTGGAGCAAGAAAAGATTAAAAAAGAAAGCCACCACAAGAGGTAAGACAAAATGTAGTAATGTGAACTATACTGAGCAGAGGTAACTTTCAAAATTTTGTGGCAGGATGGAAACAATTATTACAAGATCCAAATTAGTCAAAACTGTTCAGGAAGTTCACAAGGACATAATGTCTCTAGAATCTGAGCTGGACAGTCTCCGAATGCGGACGTACCCTATTCTGGAAAATGCTACCAAAAGGTTCCGGAGATAAACACAAAATGCCAATTGGATTTTAGAAATAAATTTATTGACCACTTCACAGCTTAATTTATGATGTCTCCATGGCGGTAGACTCTTCAGAATATTTACCCTTGTCTTTGCCAAGAGCTGCAAGGCGGCCCTTCGATCTTCTGTCAATGATGTTCTTACGGTCCTTGTCGATCTTCAGTTTAACAATCACACACTGCCAAAAGAAATATCAATTAGCTTCACATCACACATCATGTCACCATTTGAAACACAAGACAATGGATCAGAGCCATAATTTGCACCATAATACAGGTCAGACTAAGATGGTTTACAGCCTGACAGGAGAACCCTGCCAGGAGTGCCCCAAACTTAACCTGGAACCCTGCGTCTAAGAATGGTTTGGGTCATCATGTAAAAAACATACACTAAAACTCATTCACAGATCAGAGCCTTAATTTGCACCATACTACAGGTCTGACCTAGTTGGATTACTGCTCAGCAGGAGAACCCTGCTGAGAGTGCCCCACACTCTGCCAGAACTCTGCGTCTAAGAATGGTTTGGATCATCATGTCTATTTAAAGCTTTTCTAGGTAAAAGCTATGGGAGGTGAATAACTTTACTGCCCAGTCTTCCCATATAGGAGAAAGTGGATTTCAATGGATCAGAGCCTTACATTGTACCATCTAACAGGCCAGACTGATTTGGTTTACAAACTGACAGGAGAACCCTGCCAGTAATAACCCAGAAACAGCCATGAACTGGGTCTAAGAATGGTTTGGATCATCATGTCAAAACACACGCAGATTGAAATGCAAGATTTATGAAATAGAAGATACAGATACAAGCACACTCACCTTAGAGGGGTGAATGCCAACATAGACACTGGCACCATTGGCTTTCTCTCGCTGAATCCTCTCAATGTAAATTACAAACTTCTTTCTGTAAACCTGGACAACTTTGCCAACTTGCTGGCCTTTGTAGTGTCCCCTAACAACCTGTTGAGGAAAAGTTTCCAAAAATTATAAAAGTGTTTATCTTCTAAAAGCAAGTGACATAACACAGGGAAAATAAAAGATCACAGAAGTTGGAAGAGGAAATTCACATACCTGGACTTCATCATCTTTCCTGATGGGCATAGACTTGACATTGTATTTCTGTCTAAGTTCCTTAGAAAGGGGAGCAGACATGAGCTGCCTCCTGACGTGGGAGGGAGCTGTGAAGTGCCTCTTGCGGCTCTTCTTGCGTGAGGCAGACACTAACTTGTTAATCTTCATATTGGTAGGCTGTAACAGGGAGGTTAGGATTCGAGTAAGTCCCAACTGGAACATAAACATTGGACTGCATTAAAAGTGTCACAGGCGATCAACAACTAACGGCAACATTCCCCCCCAAAAGTTACGATGAACGCAAGCGAGACGGTGAATTTCACAATAGAAACAGCAAAGAGAGCGTGGAAAATACAAATAATTACCGGCGCACTGTAGTCACGTTAACCTACAAATTTTCGCGTGATAATGAAAGTGACTTGGGTCCCTGAAACGCTGTGAAGTGAACAGCACTTAGTACCCACTGCAGGAAACCGATAAAATTCGACGGTACTAAATTAATTGAGATACGATAGAATTAATGGCATTTCAAAAGCCACATCCACACACGTTTGCACGTCCAGCGGCATTGCACTTAACCAACAGAACATTCCAAAATAGTTCAAAAATAAACCAGACACGGTATTGAGTAAACCCTCGTTAATCATACATGAGATTACAGACGCAAATTTCATTGATTCGAATTTGATTAAAGTGGATAAAATAATACTCACTCGCCTATCCAACACAAGGGACCAAACAGTACAGACCGGAAGGGAATAGGAAAGAATATTTTGATGGGTGGTGTTCTTGTTGTTGTTCTCTCTGGCAGTGGAAGCAGGCACTCCATTGCCACCATACAGCCAGCGCTTGTGCTCCAGGGGGCCGACACTGTGGATTCGGCGCTAAAACTGAGCTTCCCTTTATATGTAATCGGATCATTCCTTTTTAAGAAATTCGTCAAAGAGTAAGCAGCAACTTTTCGACATTACTCGACGGGAATTTTCGGATTTTTCTGCAGCTTTACCCCCACTCCTCCCGCCCCACGACGTTGGCTCGGCCCCCCTGCTCCCCGTCCCCTTCCTCCCCGCTTCGCCGCGGCGTTTTAAGCCCATCCCATCCGGTTCTCTCGGCAGTCTGCAGTTAGTCGCCGGTCTTCTCACAGAGCTCTTCGTGTAAGTTAACTCAAGTGATCAGTGTACAGTGCAAAGTGACCAGTGAATCGGTAGAGTGCTTCGAAGCCATCCATCTCGCGAGTATTCTTTGACTATCGCTGTTAGTACCTCCCCCTGCCCTGCGTATGTTGGCCCCTGCGAATCGTGTCCCGGGATTGAGGGGCTGGTTCGCCTCCTAACTTTGCCGGTGACCTCATTGGTCTATTCTAAATCGCGACTCTTGTAGGGCGTAAGTCGTCGGCGTGGTCGCGCGCAGCATCAGCTTCATCACAGGCGCGAGCGTCTCTGACTTTACCCAGTAGTGAATGTCCCGGCCCAGTCCTGTCCCGTCCGCCCACTACACTCGGCCCGCCCATCTGTCAGAGACGCGTTTGACAGCGACCGGGCGCCGGGCCACTCCCTCCTAGCCTTGCCGGCATCAGCCGCGGCGGCCCCCATAATGCGTCCTGCGGCCTGCCTGGAGCGCCTACTGGAGCCTCCGACTCCAGGAGGCGTGGCAGGAGCTGGAGCTGGGATGCGCCCCACTGGACAAGATTTCCAGTTTTCGGAGCCGGGCCTCCGGCCGGCAGGGCCAAGCTGGGCAGGGCTGACATGCAGCTCTCCCCAAGGTCGCCGCTGGTTCATGACGCCGCCGCCCCGCCGGGTACCCCCCACCCCTCGCCTCCATTCCCATGACTCTTCTCTCGTCTCCCCTCTCTCTCTCTCCTTTCGCGCCTCATCCTCCACCTGCTTTTGATTTTCCGTTCTTCATTGCCCCCGCCGTGGCGCGGCGTGCCTGCTTGTGCCCTGTTCCGGACGGTGCCGCGGTGGTGACTTCAGGGGAATGGAATTCTTCCCACTCCTCTTCCCCTCTCCTATTCTCCCACTCTGTTCGTTCGTTCGTCCGCCTTCATCTCGTTCTCCCCCCCCCCTTCCTCCCCGATACTTTGGCGTGGTTTAGGCCCCCCTGGAGCGGGCCCCCCTCGCCCCGCCCCGTCCGACGTATCTAGTCCCACACTCTCGGACCCGCGGCTAGTCTTGCCCCGGACGCCACCGACCGCACTGCCTACTGTCTCTCTCTCACTCTCTCGCCGAGTAGTTGTCACTGACACCTGCCTCTCTCCGTCGTGTTCCAGGCACTCCCCGTTCAGGACAACCCAACCGTGACCATGAGCGCCTACTACCCCACCCAGGTAAGTCGCACTTGCAACCGCCGAGGAGGGCGGCCAGGAGGCGGAACGGTCAAAACACTTTTCGTCTTGGAGGGGAGGAGGGCGGCGTCGCGTTCAACTTGCGCCGGTTGTCACTGCTGCTTCCTGGGCGGCTTATTCCTGCCTCGGTTCCGCCAACAGAGCGATTCCGCTGCAAGTCCTCCTCGCTCTGTCGCTCTCGCACTCATCGTGCACCCTATACAGCGTGCGTGGCTCTCTTACCCCGCTCTGATTTCCAAGATAGCTTTCGCACCTCCTTCCTTGTCGCACCTGTGGCGGTTCCCTATGTTGGGAATGGCAGAGCCCCCTAAGAGCGACAAGGAGAGAGGCGAGAGAGCGATCTTCTGAATCAGACGGCTGTGCGTAAGTACGTATGCAACCCAATCTACTTCAGCTGAGCGAGGAGTGTGAAGGGCCGCTCGCTCAGCTTAAGTAGAATGGGTTGCAAACTTACGCACAGAGCGGGGTAAGTGAGCCACCCTGTAGGTGCGAGAGAGACAGGGCGAGGAGGGCGCGTGCACCAGAGACAGAGAATGGCTCTGCAGCGCTATCGCGCCATCTGTTTGCCCACCGCGGCGGTACAGGCCGCGTTATAAACCCGTGTTGAAGTCGAAGCTCGGAGGCGGCAAGGTTTAACACCATTTCCCCCTCGACGCGAAGCGACGCCCAGTCGGTGCGGCGCCTGTCCTTTCTAGCCCGGCGCCCGCCGGCCTTGGGAGAGGGGACCCCCGGGGGGGCCACGGCGGCATGCCCTACTACCCCATCGAGCGCCCCCTCTGCAGGGCGATTCCGAAACAGCGTTTAGGTGTGTCCTCTCTCTTGCTCCTTGTGGCCGTGCGCCGTGAGGGCGACAAGGACAGAAAGGGACGAAACCACACTGTGCGGAATCACCCCTACTTTGCCGCGTACATGGGCGTCGGCCCGCTCCCGCTGACCATTAGGGTGACCGCCGGCGCCAGGTCAGAGACGAGTCGAGGCGGGGGGGGGGGGGGCTTCTGTTTCCCGGGCGATGTACCATTTCGAAGGGCGAGGTTTATCGAACGGAGGAAGGAATAGGTGATGTCGGTGCCGGGTCACCATACCGGGGGCGGGGCGAGGCGGCGAGGCGCACCCGAGGGGGATCACTCTTACAAAAGGTATACAATGATTGTTTTGATAGTTTGCTTCGATTTTTAAGGAAAATTTCTGTCAATTTCAGATAAATTTTAATGTTTTCCCCCTATTTCTTTCTGTTGAATTTCTTCTATCAATTCATTTTTTCTCGATTTTTCGGAGTCTGTTTCTTTCTGGATTTTATTTTTATTCCATTTTTTTTTGGAGGGGGGGGGACGGGGGGCGTACCATTATTTTTCGAAGTGACTCACCCCTCGGGCGCACCCGCCCTACCGCTAACAGGGTTTGTGTGCTAAGCAACAAGAACCGAGAAACCGTAATTGTGTGAGTGTGTGAAGGCCGTCGCGTCGTTGTCACTACCATCTCGCTACACACTGACTCATCGCTGCCGTCACAGTGGGCGTTATGGTGTGTGTACGAATGTGGTGGTGACGCTGCCACCGTGAGTCACCGCGAGTCACAAGCAAGTAGTGACGTGGTGGGGGAGGGGGGGGGGCGTCACCGCCATTCATTAACAGGAACGTCACGCGTGACGCTGAGCGTGCCGCGTACAACTCTCCATTGAGCCGAGCCGCAGTCTTCTGATTCCGAGGATCGCTCTGATACCTCCGTCTTTGTCGCACCTATGGCAGTGCCTCATGTTGGGGTGTGGCAGGACTCAGGACCCCATGAGTGCGACAGGGAAGGTTGCGCGACCAGAGCGATCTTCGGAATCAATCGGCGTAGACCATGCTTGCTCTTATTCTTCTGCTTATCCACCCTTGCAGTGCACCCCGACCGTGTACCCGGCCGACCCCTTCGACGCGCAGGCGGACGCGGAGACCCTGCGCACCGCCATGAAGGGCTTCGGCACGGACGAGAAGGCCATCACGGACGTGCTGGGCCGCCGCTCCATCGTGCAGCGCCTGGAGATCGCGGAGGCGTTCAAGACCATGTACGGCAAGGTGAGTTATCGGGAGACGCGCGCGCGCTTACTCGCGTTTGACCTGCCAGCAGCGCGCCCGCCCTGGCGCCGGGGCGGGGCGGGGCGGCGCGGCGGGCTAAATCTGATTTGCGATCCCGCCAACAGTACTGCCCTGCCCTGCCGTGGCCGATGTCGACATGTGATTTTTCTGCTGCGGCAGCCGTCTGATTCCGAAGATCGCTTTCGCGCCTCTGTCCTTGTTGCACTCACGGGGCCCCGCCATCCCCCACATAGGGCACCACCATAGGTGCGACACGGACGGAGAGACGAGAGCGATCTGCAGAGCGACTGTGGGGGGGGGGGGGGGGGGAATCGTAGTTTTACGGCGCGCCGGTGAAAGTTGCCTATTTGTATACGTGGTTTCGTGTGGGATCCGACCAATTAAGCCGTTCTGTGATCGCGTTGGTGCAACAGCACTGCTGGTATGGCGGGGGGGTCCGGTGGGCGTGGGCAGAACGCCCATGCTAGTGTATCCGGTGGTATCCGGCCGGTCTCACCTGTGCCCCGCCCCCGCCCCGCCACTTCTAACGGCACAGCCGGTCTACCCGACCTCTTGCTCTGCCGACCCCTTGGTGCTCCCGAGAGGGGGGGGGAAACCCTTATACAAAATGTGTACAAATGATTTCTATGACTCCTTAACTTTTTTTGTTTTCAATTTTTGATTTGTTTTGATTTTTTTTCTTATTCGAGGAATATTTATAATTTTTTGGGCCATGCAATGATTTTTCCATGAGATCCCCCCATCGGGTGCCCTGCAGCCCCGTGGCGAGCCGGTGCGCGTTGGTATTTCGTACCTACCAGGTGCCGCGTGGAAAATCTATATTATTTTTTGTAACTATGGTACGGCGTGCATTAGGACTTGATCAAGGAGATTAAGAGTGAGGTGGGCGGGAACTACGAGACGGCGCTGGTCGCCTTGCTCACGCCGCTGCCCAACTACTACGCCAGCGAGCTGCACCACGCCATCGCCGGCATGGGGACGGACGAGCAGGCGCTGGTCGAGGTGCTCTGCACCCTCAGCAACTACGGCATCAGGACCGTGGCCCAGGTGTACGAGAACAGTGAGTGTCGCCCCCAGTGTGTTCCCGCTTGCTCATGTGTGTGTGTGTGTGCGTGTGTGTGTGTGTAGGACCTGGTCTCGGAGCTGAAGTCTGAGCTGGGCGGCATATTAGAGGACGTAATCGTGGCGCTCATGACATCCCTGCCCGAGTATTACGCCAAGGAGCTGCACCACGCCATCTCCGGCGTGGGCACGGACGAGCAGGCCCTGGTGGAGGTGCTCTGCACCCTCAGCAACTACGGCATCAGAACGGTGGCCGCAACTTACGAGAAGCGTGAGTCCGAGTCCCCTCCCCTCTGTTCAACAAACGACACGCCCTGCTTTCTGCTGGTGTGGGGCGCGCGCGCGGGCTGTTCTGCTGACACTCGTACTCGCACGCGGACAAGGGCGCTCTAGTCTAAGCGACTCACTTTCTCGCGGGTAGAATTTCGTTCTCTAATGACTCCATATCCTGGTCTTCACAACTCACCTTTCGGAGGGGGAATTTCACCCTTAAATAAATTAATCCAGCCGCCTTTAATCCACTGTTTCCAGAAACGCAGATTAGTAGTAGGAAATGGCGTCGCGAAAAGACCGCGATTCTGCCGCTTTTGGTTGTAGATTCTGCTGATCAGCTGAACCAGCACATTCTTAATGCACGGTAGTCGGGTTTCATTTCTGTGGCGCATCAGTCTAGTCGCGTAGAGGCGCACAATATGCGCCGCGACTTCGACTCCGGGAGGGGTGCTGCACGGTAAATTTCACTGTATTACTCCTCTAATATGCCTCAAACTGCATGGCTGCATGTTCCTTTACACCCTTTTCCTCCTCATCTAATCACCTAAACTTTTCTAACAACTTATCGCTTAAAAACGTTATTTAAAAAAAAGTTGTGTTTTTCCCAGTTTTTTATTTATTTATTTATTTATTTGCTTTGGCAGCGCGTCGGCCGTTGCACATGGAACACATTTGTTACGAATGTTATTTTATTTTTCCAGTGTACGAGCGGCCGCTTGAGAAGGATCTGAAAGGCGACACCTCCGGCCACTTCAAGAGGCTCCTGGTCTCTCTTTGCACCGTAAGTTCCCTTGTAGTACCGCGCCTTACCGCGCCGACATGTGACTCTGTGATACTCTGCAGCGCCACACCCGGCTGCTGAGAGCGCGAAAAAAAAAAGTGACTAAATTCTCGTTTCTGTCCCCAGGCGAACCGCGATGAGAACGTGGAGATCGACCCCGCCGCCGCTCTGGCCGACGCCGAGGCCCTGCTCAACGCTGGTGAGTATTATACGCGATCCTCGACTTGACGGAGCGGGACTTCCCTCCGCCCCCTGTCGACAGAATTTCGTCAAATTGTCATAATTTAACGTCCTTGTCAAAATTTCGTTATTTTAGTGGCCACCTTTGACACCATTTTGATGTCAAATGATGTCATTTGGTGTCCAAATGATAAGTTAGGTGACCACGAAATTTTGACAATGACATTAAATGATGCCAGCTTGACAAGATTTTGTTGAGTGGACCCCTGCCTGCGCACGAGTTCTCATCGTTTTCTGTATTCCAGGCGAGAACCAGTGGGGCACGGACGAGTCGACGTTCAACATGATCCTGGTGTCGCGGAGCTACGCGCACCTCCGCCAGGTGTTCAAGGAGTACGAGCGGCTGGCCGACCACGACATCGAGACTGCCATCAAGCGCGAGTTCGCGGGCAGCATGGAGGACGGCTTCCTGTCCATCGCCAAGTGCGTCAAGGACAAGACGGCGTACTTCGCGGAGCGCCTGCACGACGCCATGGCTGGCGCCGGCACCAACGACCGCACGCTCATCCGCATCATCGTGGCCCGCTCCGAGATCGACCTGGGCGACGTCAAGGAGGCCTACTTCCGCATGTACGACAAGACCCTGGAGGACCGCATCGAGTCCGACTGCTCCGGCGACTACAAGAAGCTCCTCATCACTCTGGTGGCGTAGTTTGCCGACCGCAACATCTGATTTTTTTTTATTTTTTTTGTGTTTAAGTTTGTGCGCTTCCAAGGTGATAGTGCACTTCCGAGGAATTTATTTCAGTGTGTGCAGCTTTCTGAGGTTTCTGCCAGTTATCAGATAGGCTAGAGCATTCAAAGTACCTGTATTATCCAAGAGACTTCATTCCATTTGTACTGTTATGTGAGGCGCACTGGTATTAGATATTGTAAAGTGCTAATGTCAATTTTTATTTATGAAATGTTAAACTTGGGCACTTCCTTTTAGTACTTTTTTAAAATTTAAAAACTCACGTTATTTAGATGGTGGCACATTTTTATGAATGAATACTATGTTTTGTTACGTCTGTTTATGTTTTTTTTAAAAAGGCTTTAAATAAATTAATTTTAATACAATAACATTTTCCCTTGCTCTTTCCTTTACGAGTTTAATAAGATTTCAAAGACGAAACGTAGCTGGTACATTTTTTTCACATTTCCACTGGAATTGAATTTTACAATTTCAGCACAATCTCAGCTCAAGGCCTATTCTTTCCTTTTTCAGTTCCCTCCCTGTGACCCTCACCCCACCCCTCTTTCAGCTCTTGCATTTCAGCTTCCCCCCTCCCCTCCCCCTTCCTCATCTCCCCCCTCTACTGAACCGGCCCACATTGCTTCTGCTTGCAGACATAACCCCTACGATTTCTGCCCTATAAGTTTGCTGCGTTTAATTTGTGTGCAACAAAGCCACAGCAATTATGTACTTGTTCGATGACACTATCTTTGAACGGTTACTGGACGCTCTGAAAGTCGGAGATAGGGTGGTTGTCACGTCACACCTCTTCTTCGAATATAAAACCAACTCAGAAAGAGTCGCTCTTGCTTATCAACTTCTGGAAGAAGAAAATCTTTTACCTACACTGGAGAAGTCCTCTGGAAAATCACATAAAATTTCAGAGGATTTGAGAAAGGAAGGGAACCGTGCATTCCAGAAGGTTCAAAATCTGCTAGCTATGCAGTATTACAATCGTAGTTTAGCTGCTGCTCCGCTGAATTCCAAAGAATATTCCTTGGCCATTGGCAACCGCTCTGCAGTAAACTGGGCACTAGGGTTTTATGAAGCATGCCTTTGTGACATCAAGCAGGCATTTCAAACCGGGTACCCTGAAGAGCTTCGATACAAACTCTTAGAAAGGCAAGTGAAATGCTGCCTAAACCTAGGCAGAAAGATTGAGGCTGCATCTGCTTTGAAGGTTTGTGCAAAACTCATTTCTCAATCTTTGCAACCCTAGTTTTAGATTAACATATAATATTATGACTTTTACTTGAATTGTAGGAGCTGGAAGCCCAGTTAAAAAAAGAACCTGAAGAGAAACAAAATCAACATGAGGGAAGCTTAAAAGCATTCCATGAGGAACTTGAGAACCTTCAAAACAGATTATGTAGTACAGCCGACTGTCCTGAATCATCAAAGACAATATGGATGGTTGGATGTACTGAAAGGCCAAGTGTCTCCTATGGAGCTAATGAAGAGATTGAGTGTGCTTCAAACTGCATAGCTCTCAAATATTCTGACGAGAAAGGAAGACATTTAATTGCAACCAAGTATATCAGGCCAGGTACATTTGAACATGCAAGTCACTTAATTACATGTAAATATTTTTGGAATTGCTCTCACTCTGGTATCGGACTTATCCACATATGTTTCTAAGGTGACGTGCTTCTTGTTGAAAAACCATTTGCATCAATCCTTCTTCCCAAGTCCATGGCTTCTCACTGTTACAACTGTCTTGCAAGATGTTTGTCTCCAGTTCCATGCTTGCAGTGCTCGCAAGTAGTATTCCTTTGGCGTTTTCTAGTGATGTTACTCTTTTAGAAATTATTCTCATATATCTCGTTCATTTCCAGGTTTTATTTTGTAATGAGAAGTGTCGTTCAGAGGCATGGGAGCGTTTTCATTCTATTGATTGTTCTCTTGCGCCAATCATATCAAAGAGAGTAGGTCAGATGGGCCTCCTTGCTCTACGAGTGCTGCTTGTTGCATCTGACAAAGGGAAAAGGGTCCAGCAATTATTCGAGGAAGTAGAAAATCAGAGAGACTCTCCAGATCCAAGAACACGGGGCTTTAACGAGAATGGGCTTTACGGGTCGACAGACTATTGGCCTATATTTTACCTCGTTGGTCACACTGAACGCAGATCAAATGCTGATCTCTTTAGAAGATCGGTTACAGCTGCCTGCTTGTTGCACTGTCTTGAAAAATTCTCAGACTTTTTCGGTAATAATGTTGAGGATAATCTTTACTTTTTTTGTGGAGGAATTCTTTTGCAACATTTACAAAGTCTTCCTTGCAATGCTCATGAGGTTTCTGAAATGCGTGTCAATTGTGGCGCATTTGAAAGCCAAGAAATAGGTGCCGCAGCATATGCAACTTTAAGTCTCCTAAATCATTCATGTGATCCAAATGTTGTACGCCATAGCTATGGTGATTGGGCTGCACTGCGTGCTATTAGACCTATTAAACAGGGTGAGGAGATACTAGATAACTATGGTTACCACCATGCTCTACATTCAGTTGATTATCGTCAGAGCCAGCTATCTAAGCAATATTTTTTCAGTTGTTGCTGTGAAGCTTGTCAGTGTTCATGGCCACCTTACAAAGAGCAACCTGTTACCAACCCTGTGTTTACATGCCCTCAATGTGGTTTGGTTCTCAACAGAGACTTACAAAGAGAAGGAAATCTCCCATGTTCTTGTGGGTCCATCACTTCCATAGAAAAACTAGAACATGAGCTAAACAAGTCTTCTGTATCATTTCGCAAGGTGCTATCCAATGTCCTTTTGGGAGAATGCTTTGAAGGAGTTCCTACTAGTATTGTAGATCATTTAATCCTTCTATCAAAGTATGTTAAAAGACCCTGGAAGGAGTTCAGCGAGTGTCAAGAGACTATGAAGCAATGTTTGAGCTTTCAGGCAAATCATATAGTAACTAATTAATATTTTGTTACCTGAGGCAAATGAATGTAATATGAACACTTGTCAATTCTTAATTGACTAACCACATATTATTAATTTCCAAATTTGAATAAGTGTTGATGTTGTGTTTGAAATGGTTGTTAATAATTTATACTTTACTTTTGATTCTGTTTCTTTATTCTTCATGCTGATTAAATATGGTTTGTTTACTCTAGCGGAGAATTCTTTCCTTCAGCCCATCAAGGCATTTATCACATTAATGAATGACAGTTTTTTGATCACACATCAAAAAAGGGTAAGAAAAGGGTCGGAAAAGCCCGATGTCATGAGAAAAAACAAAATACAAATATAAAAGGGGGAAAATAAAAAGGTTATTTTTAGCTCCACACTTCTTTCTGTATCACACACTGTGCCATGAATTTCATCAATATCCATGTGGACAATAACACAGAAGAAACTAAGTATTAGGCCTTAATCACTTCTTACATAGGTTTATCCTAATAAGACACAACATTTAAGGTAACCCCATCTCTCAAGGCAAAATTAGGTATGTGCATTAGAACTAGAAATTATTCAAAGCAACTCACCAGACGTGCTGTGTACTTAAAACAGAAAATGTCAGACTTCATTGTAAGAGAATATGTAAGAAACAGAGGCATGCATTACCAGTAAAAGCTCAAATTGGTAGGAAAATTCTGGAAAAAGAAAAGAAAAAAGTTAACTGCATTTCGTCTCAGAGTTTACAACAATATTAAGTTATGATGATAGCTTAGATTTAGAAAACCAATTTTGAGTCTTGTTTCTCCATTCAGTGAGATTAGTTTCAATACTGACCTTGCAATCATCAATCATGTTTGCATCAAAATCTCTGTTTTAATCACATAATTTATGAGGAAGACAAAATATACCACACAGCAGGACCATGACATATACCTCAATCATTTACACTATGTCAGAAAGAAATAAAAGACAGAGCAGAAAACAATAAAATTACATGACAATGACATGAACCACAAAATAAAATTTTAGACTGGAAAACAAAAAGAACTTGAATTGCTCATTCCAGACAATTTGTCATTGAAATGTAACTGTGGGATGGGATAACAAATACGTTACACATAGATAAATTAAAACTGCAAAAATATTAATTAATTATATCACAATACCATGACTTGATAATACCCAAACTGTCAAGAGCTGAACAACAAACTGATACCTGGACTGATTAGATTTAGATTTTGTTCGTTTTAAAAAAGGCACAAGAAAAAAACAATTTTATGGGATTGAATGACAACTTCTAGGAGAGAAGTTGGAATAAATACACATTAAGAGGGACAAGTAATAAAATTAAACAAGTTTATCACATTGTTGTCACAATTATCATCAGTAATAACAACATTACTGATTACTCATGAAGAAGGACATAAATTTAATACCATGTGGTGCCTTTGCAGGTCGAAAGTCCATAATTTTACAATTCAACAACCATATGTACACATTAACTTGATTTGCTTCAACCAGACAGCAAATCTAGTCTCTGCTTATCTCATTTTCAAAATACAACAACCAACAGAATAGCAGCGGACTTTTCTAATGCGATGAAGGGGAGAAGACATTTCTACATTTTAAGGATATTCCACACATGTGCATAGGTGTTCATGGTGCATGAGAGCTGATTATTTGCTGCATTCAACCTGATTTCTGATCAAACACAATGTATAACAGGGGGCTATCACAGTGATTGAAAAAAGTGATTTCCCTTTCAAGAGAATATTCCTATCAGTACACAGATGTTCTGTGTCGTAATAATGTGTCAGTAACTTGTGCTTATCAAATGCAAAGAATAGCCGTAGGCCTTGGCATTCAGATCTACAATCTCCATATACCTCACCACACGAAACAAAGCAGAGGCAGAGACTTATCTATTAACAAAATACAAAAGTCTTTACAAAGTCCTTATCACACAATGTACAAGTAGACATTATTATACTATTATTGGTATTTCACACAAAAACAGTCGCTGAAACACCCAAAGGTGTACAATTTTGAAATGAAGATGAACTATTAGACTAAAGAAGTGGCTTTTGAACTTCAACAGAAACCAAGGAAGAACTATAAAAAAAATGATTGTATTCCTTTGTTTATCACCAAAAGTAAGTGCATCAATGATAATAATAATAATATTGGTACTTATCAAAAAGATGATAAAAAATCTACATGTAGGAAAAATATCAGTAGACATGAAGGAACAAAATCCTACTCTCGAAACAATTTTTCTGGATTACAGAACTTAGCAGTTATCCAAATGTTTTCAAGCTACGAATTGGATACTAAGTCAACAAATATATCAAAATCTTTAATTTTTTTTTTAAAAAAAAAGGTACACACAGAAGCCCCCTTTGAAAATCTTATGATAAAAGATAGGAACTGATTGGACATTGATGTAATGCACATAAGTACAAATTTAAGAAAAATGAGGGCTAAATCTTACACCATCTTAAAAGTCAGGGATTTTTACCTGAGGAAATCATGAATTGTATGACAAGTTAGGAAGACAATGGAAGCCTGATTTTAATAAAAGAACAATAAAGACTGAAAAATTTTGGGAAACAAATTTCTGGTTTATGAGGGCAAATATAAAAATAAGATAAGCTTCAACTAAGGAAAAATGTTTTCACAGAATGTAGATGCAGCTTACTAAGTCCATTCTAAGTCTGAATTTATCTGTGAACATCTTTCTTTCCAAAGTGTTTCAATAAAAACTGAGAAAGAAATAATACCAGAACAATCCTTAAATAATCCTCATTCAGTTACAGTACTTGTTTTACCTTTGTGTGTGCGTCTTGTCAAAGAGGGAAAATGAAGTTTGTGTTTCTTCTTTCGTCGACTAATATCATCATCTGTAAGAGCTGGATTTGAGTCGGTGGAGCAGGCTTCCTCATCAACCAGGCGATGTTCAGTGTTACCTTGGGGTGGAGTGGACGAGGATCCATGGGAGGATCCCTGTGATGACCCATGCGAAGACGCATGTGAGTCTTTAGATGCTTCTCTGATCAAGCGTCGGGTTGGAGCAACAGTGCTTCTGTACTGTAATGAGGTTTCTGAATGAAAAATCTTTTGAGGGCTTATCTAGAAGCAAAACAAGTGGCATGTCAAGAATTTTTTTTGAACAAATTGTTGAACAAACAAGTTGAACAAATTTAAAAAAATCTGATTTACCTCTGCACCAGCCAGGGAGATATCAGCATCTTGAGACTGTGAACGGATCATGCTTGGTCCAATATCCTTACGATCTTGCCTCAGCGGATGCTGAGGCGCCTTCTGCTGCAAGTCCGCCCAAGTGCTGTAATAAGCAACATGCAAGAGAACAAAATCTTTAGCGTAAATTGACTTGCTGATATGCGAACACATGCATTGAGCCAACAAGCACACCTGTGGCAGTGAACATAAGAATCAATTAAATAAAAAAAGAAAAGATATGGATATTTTTGAAAAGAAGTTTGCCGATTAAGATTGAAGGACACAAATGAAACATAATTTATTTATTAATGTAAGTCTGCACAACTGGTTGTTTGATGATTGTCAAATATGGCAAGACCTATATTGTACAAACCTTTGATAACTGAAAAGTTGCGACTGATATGTTTGTGATCCTTAATGAAAGCACGACTAGAGCAGCATGCAGAAAGACGATTACATTTAAGTTTTCCTTCCGAGACTTTCACAAGAACACGTTTTCATCATAGATTAAATTATATTTTCTAGATAAGAAATATTCCCAACTCACCTTTCACCTCCCACTAAAAAGTGAACACTGTTCAAGCCATCTACTGCCTTCATGTCAGGGGATGTGTCATTGGTCGGGCTCATATCCTCTTCAATATCCTGACGACCAGTCTCGCTTCCAGAAGAATCAGCCTCTCTAACCCATGCTTCAAGGGCACCTGCTGACAGATTAGCAGAGCAAACTGCAGGCATGTTCATAGTGTGGAACAAGTGTCATTAGTAGGCATCCTAGGTAAAACAAGTTAACAAGATGAGAGAAGAAATCTATTCCTGGAATGGAAGCTGGAAAAATGGAACTCATTATAGAAAATGTTATTCCAGATTTGCAACAATCAAACTAAACTGAAATCAATTACAGATGTGATTTTAAAGGAAGAAATAATAATAACACATGCTGCTTTTACATCTTTAGGTCTGTGACTGACAGAAATCATTTTGTTGATGAAAAACTGGAAAAGAGACGTATATTTATCAGTCATAGCTGTGTCCTTCCGTTTGCTACACTGAGTCATATAGTCACATTCCCAAATATGGTAAGGAAAAAACATCAGTATGTAATAGCATCCAACAGCCTCATGCACCATAAGTAAATAATGGTATTTAAATATATTGATCAATTGGACAGCATGCTTTATCCATGCAAAACATGCACTTTTGCAAGAGCAATAAATTTCTGGTGGCAAAAGCTACCCAAGAAAATTAAAACAAACTCTGAAAACAGTACAAACCATATATCCTAATTTATCATAAAGTCTAACATGCATTGCTTTAGAAGTAAAGATCAAAATAATAGGTGTCATTATGTATGATGGATCTCAATTAAGTATGACTGAATTTTATATTCATTTATTTTTATCACTAACATTGATGATTTTACATCAAAACAGGAGGAAAATGAATACAGTTCACTGATTTAAGTAGATATGTTTCCAAATAAAAAATAAGAGTAAGAGAAGGAAAAGAAAAGACAAATACCACACGCACACATTCACACACTTGTGATAGAAGACGTAAAAGTACTGTTTTTTCAGTTTAATCCAGAAGTAGTTGACAGAAGTAGTTGAAGTAGATGACAACATTAGGAGGAAGAAAATTCACTCCAGTTTACTTTGTTGAACCACATTATGTTCTTCAGAAAACTTAAAAAAGAAAAAAAGAGGTACCAATATTATGTTAAGTACGTTAGGTCTGCAAATATTTCATGACAACCATCATCATCAAAACTTTCTCATGGAACTTAATTTTTGGAGAGATCAGCCATAGAGGGCTACTTGGGAAAGGAATTAAGATACCCCAGTTGTCCCAACTGAATCCGTAACAGCAGTCTCATAATTTAGATCTCTACATTAAGTGGATTAAGTTAAACAGCCTTGGTCCAACATCCAGATGTCAAAGGGCTTTCATTGCAAAATTCAAACAGACTTCACTTGCTCAGTAAGAAAGTCCTGTGGAAACTATGTACAATGAATTATTAATGTTCCTACAGATGGAACTCCCTTTCAAAAGTAGCATTGGTGCCCATGCCTTTTCAATAACACAATTCCTTTATAAGTATTCTGCACAGGCTCTTCCACATGTGCACTAAAAACAAAACATCAAATGTTACTCTTCCATCGTGTCTGTTTAAAAATAAATACTTAACAATTACAAAATGATCTAATAATACAAAAGTACAGAAAATGGAAGGCAATGATATCCACAGGTATAGCCTCAGACTCTAAAATTCACTCGCCTTTAAGTTAAATCATGGGGTTACAACATAAAATATTTATCACCTTGTAAACTAGAAAATATGAAATTCCACATGGAATTGTGGAAATTTTTAGAGCAAACAGCTCACAAGTAAAGGGATACTACTAGGATCAATAACCCTCATGATATAAATATAAAAAATGAAAACCAAAAAGAGCAAATAAGCTTTAAAAATTGATTTTCATGCTAAGGGAGAAAAGTGGATGGGAATTAGACAAACAACGAGGTGCAAAAACACGCTGAAACCAGTTTTATAATGGTTTATGTAAATGTATGGGTCCACCCACCCTGAAGCACAACTACACAAACGCATGCAGACTGGATACAAAAAGGATCCAGCTCCTCACAGTTTTTTCATTAACAAGAAACTGGTTCAATTTATTCCATCTCACAGAATCTGAAAATAAGATGAAGATGAAATATTTCTGCTATTTTGGAGTCAGGTATTAAAGCTCAATAATAAGGATTAAAAATATGAAACTGAAAAATGCAAATGGAAAATGCTCAATCTATTTCTACTAGGAGGAACTTAATCTTTATTACAACACGATGTACTGAACCGCCATGGTTCAGTACATTGTGGTCACAAACACAAAGTGTTTTCATTCTAAAATTAGAGCACTTGCTTTGGCAAAACCAGTGAATTCTTTTATTTGTTTACAACAGCAGTTTTGGGTTTAGGAAACACTGCATCAAAAATTTTGATTGCTGGTTGATAATTTCAGATGAAATCCTAAACAACCAATACAGATAAGCTGTTCATGATTGCTACAGCAACAAAATAAATACAACACAGGTACTATGTCTGAGCAAGGCTGATCATTTACCTCCTGTATACAATTAATCACTTAAAAAATACTCTAGTAAAAATAATTTATAAAACTGAGGATGGATTTCCTATTCTCTCTCTAGCGCACATAATATCAATACACTCACATACAACCAGCATAAGGTTTGGTATAACCTATTGTGGTAACATATGAAAGCACCAATGTGGAATGTGAGAAAGTTGGTACATAGAGGCAAAGAGAGACAAGAGTTTCACGGTGATATGCAATTGACTTATGATGAATATAAACCAAACTTTTCATACACAGCAAACTAGAGGAAAGGTTGCTGAGACAAAGAATGGAACAAAACAAAATAAATAAGTGCTTTCAAGTCAATGTAGCAAAAAGGAAAAAAAAAGAAAAAAAATCACTAACAGTGCAAGAGGGAATTATTATTATTTTCTTTCAAGAGGAGGCTTGCCACACAATGCAACACTACTTGAAATCAACATGACTAAGACATATGTAAAAAATTAAGGGGCATAAAACCACCAAACACAAAAACAAGCTGTTTTTTACAAAACAAATCACAAACAATAATCACACAACACAGCTGAGTTTTGTTTGGAAAATATGCACACTTCAGACGATTTACTCCCATGCTTCACCACGAGAAGAATCATCGGTGTCAGGAGTATTATTTCCAGCAGTCTTACCTGAAGATGGTGAGTAAAGTGAACATGTATCATCATCCAAATCATCTTGGCTGCTACCCATTCGACCTGCACAACATAATTAAGTGTTCTGTCTTTAAAACAGTGGAAAGGGAAACTTTCTAAACTGAAATAAATTGGTTTGTTAACTTACTACGAAGTCCAAAACTTCTTCCATTAGATGTGTTGCGGTACAGGACACTTTCTAAATATTGCAACCCATTATTGTTAATAATGTTAAATCCACAGAGTATTTCAATTTGTTTCCATCTATGCACTCGTTCTTGTAATTCTTGTGTAACATCATTTAAAGCAGTTCTGAATAAATAAAAGAACAAAATTATCAACACATTGTTGTCAAAATGGGATAAAACTTCTTAAACTTGGAAAGCACAATCTCAGTGTGTTAACACCCTACAGCGTATACCTTGCTTCAACAATGCTTTTGTCAACATCATCAATCGATCGACCATGTGTTGACACAAAAGCTCCCACAAGACTTGATCTCTTCTTTCTCAGTTTTTCACACTGGATATGGGAAAACCAAAAGGTTAGGAAATTGCATGATATTGAGATATGATACAGATCAGATGCCCAGTCCTGCTTATTTGAGTTTTAGTCCGGCACAGTGTATCAGCTACATGCAGCATAATGCATTCACAACCATGTGATGATGCTGAAGGATGAGACAGCCATTCTACTTACTGCATCCCTAGCTTGTTGCAATTGTTTTTCTGCTGCAATTTTCTTCTTTATATATGATTTATTTTCTATTTCATGAGTCAACTGAAGCCACTGCTGCAATCCAGGAGGTGGAGCCCAACACCTGTCTTGAAGTTCACCTTCAGCTCTTGCGAGTTCATTTCGAAGAGTCTGAAATCAAAATTTATTTCTTAGTAAAAGTTTTAAAATGTATGTATCTTTTAATGGTTTGTACTTGTTCCATGTTTCATGAAAAACAAACCTCAATTTCTGTTTTGAGTTGAGATACTTCAAGGTCAGAATATGATGTTCGCAGCTCAGATGTGTTACACTCTTGAGCTAATCGCCTTTCTAGATTCTGCTTTTCTGTTGCAACATTTTCTTGATCTAATCTTGCTTGTTCTAGTTCTTTCTATTTTGTTTTTCCCCCCCCCCAAAAAAGAAGAAAACGGTAATTTTTTGTCTAAGAGAAAATTTGTCAATAAACTAATTAGCTGAATGTAAGATGAAAAACAAACCTGCAAATTTTCTAATTTCTGTTCAGCTTTATGAAGGCTTTCCATGTCTTTCATCATTCTTCGAAGATGACGCTTAGAACTTTTATTTTGGGTGTACGCGTACCAACATCCAGTCAGGGCACTCACTAGCAGAGTTACCAGGACCAAATCTTTCACATGATGAGTGCCATCTGTTGGAATGCATGAGAAAATTCAATTGCAAATGGAAATCTCACTAATTTCTGGTAAATACCTACTGCTAGCTTACCTTTGGGAGGACCAAACAAAACAACATCCATGGCTTTTAATTGGATCTTTTGCTTATGAATAGGATCTTTGATTCCAAGGACGGAAGTCAGATATTGCATATTGCTAACAGCAAGCCTAGATTTTAAGAAAATGCATTTGTTAAAAAAGCTTAGAGTGGGCAAACAAAACCATTGAAGTATTTCAAAAATTTCATGATTATTAATACCTTGGAAGTAGTGCTCCTGTCACCCTGTGGTGGATAAATGTTGGAATGTACTGTGGCAGTTCAACATTGGATGCTAACCATTCAGTTGTTTGTTCAACTGTCCAGTTATGGACCTAAAATTAAGATAAAAGTACATAAATTTCTGATTGCTGTGATGTAATTGAAAATGAATGTTCTATCTAGTATACCTCTGATCTAAGCCAAGCTTCCCACAATTCTCGCACAGATATGTGCATGTCATCGTTACGATGGAATGCCTTTTGTCTCTTTTCATAACCTTGCTCATATTTCAATTCCTCTCTTAAAAACTGAAAACAGATGAAATTTTAGAAATATTTTTAGAACTGAATGTCAAGTTTGATGCTACCAGTAAAATTAACATACTTCGTCAGATTCCGATAAATCAACATTTCCATTAGCATCATCATCAAGCTGCCGGTGCAATGACTTAATAGCCTCTAGCCCTTGCAAATCATTGCGAGCAATAGTGAGGCAAGCTATATCATCATTGCAATTTTCTCCCCGACCTGGTCATAAGATTAGAGATTCAGACAAAAACTGATTAGGGTCTCTGCGAAGAAAGCAGCAAAAGAGATATTAGAAGGTCACAGCAGAGAACAGGTACAGTTTTTGATACATTGTGTGAGGATAAGCAGCTGATAAATCAATGACGTTACATATGGGGAAAATATCACGCAAAAGATGTTTGACAGATGGATGTATTCTTTACAAGATTAGAAGCAAATGAGGGGCGTAAGAATATAATTTACTGGGACACTGAAATTAAAACTCAGAGAGGAGAGGGGAAAGTCTGCTGATCCTCAGAGTGCTAGCATGCACGTTGACAGTGACAACTAACATTCCGTTAGGCCCCAGAGGGTGCCCTAACCTTCTACGGTCTTGACCATAGCACTTACTTATCAACTCACTTGGGTCAAGGAGAGGCTCTCCAGGGGAGGTATCCCCTGAGGACGTCCCGGGGATGCTCGCACTCCTTGAGAAGGAAGACACACTGGCAGAGGGGGAAGAACTTCTATAGGGATCCCCTGCGACTGCAGACGGATTCGGTGCTGAGGCTTGGCGCACCAAGTTTAGCTGTGCATTACACAACAAAATGTCGCCACAAAGCACCACGATCAAGAGCAGGAGGCAGCGACACGTCCAGCACCAAGAAGGCGTCTTGAACTTAAACAGCAACATTGTGACCAGGCAAGAGACTTCAAAAACGACTTTTTTCTTCTCTCTGATAGGTTTAGTCGCTGCGGTCAGTCCGACAAAAATACACAGCCCAACGAAATTCGTAGCAGTGTTGCGCACATTCTGAGATACGGAGGGTTCGGTTAAACGGGGAGGAATAACATGTCGCGATTTTGTTGCGAAATTCCGACAGAAGGTGCGAATATTTGCAACAAAACAGTTCAAGGTTGCATGTTCGGGGGCTGGCAAGATCAGCAGCAGTAGCCAGCAGACAGATGGACAGCTGGATACTCACAGAAACAGTCAACAAGCGCCGAAAGATCAGGGGGGCCGAGGGTACCGATAGGGAAGGCAGGCTTAGCACGGGACCAAAGCTTTTCGCCTGCGCGCGGAGTTTCTCGACACGGAAATTGTTTCACAATTATCTGGCGTTTTGATTTTTTAAATAAATAAATGCACGAAGTCATACCGCAACGACAAGGAAAAGAACAATTAATTGCCCATTACCCGCCGTTTTCTGAATCTTCGCGGGCGATGTTTTTTTTTCCTCTCTCAAAGCGCCAACCTACAATACTAAAAAGATAAAAACCTAAGCAGATTTCTCTGTTTCTGATGTTGTAAATCAGTGCAAAAACAATAGAATTCAAGTTTTTAATTCTTTTTTGGAATAAGTAATATTTGGAAGACTCTTGTCCCGGGGAATAAATTTTATTTTTCATGTCTGAGTGTTACCATTCTAGACGTCAAAATCTTTGATGCGGTTCGGCTCGGCTTTGTCTCTTGTTTTTGTTTGTGGTTGGATGTTTTCTGTTTTTTTAGTGAGTCATTACCGCATTTCTTGACGGAGGGGTTGGAGCCGTGGAGAATCAAGATCGTCAGATATTGCGTGGATCTCGATATTGGTGGTTAGATAAGGTATCTTAAGCTTCACATTATCGCATGTTATCTCTTGTCTGAATCTCGTGTATTCCCTCACCTTTGCTTTGTGTCGGAAATTGCTCAGTGCTTGCGAGTGCAGAACTCCTGCAGAAATACCAGTTTCGTTTGTAGTCTAGTTCGAGTCTACGTCTTGAAAATTGTTTCTGTATTACTAAAATCTTCGAGGAAAAATTTATGTTTTCTTGTTGGCTTATTCCATGATATTTCTTTTACTCAAGTAATCTAGGTTAGGCTCATAGAACAAAACATTACAAACCAGCAGCAGTGGTAGTTTGGCTTATTGCTCTGAGTGTAATTTATCATGTTGTCTGGTTTTCCTGCAGTTACTTTCTAGATCATGGCATCTAACGAACAGCCGGACACTGGGTCAAACGGTGTTTCACATCCACCTGTGGCTAATGGAGGAGGTGATCAAGTGGACCCTCCAGTACCATGGCTGCAGTAAGTTAAATTTTTACAGCTTGTACCTTATTCATCTTACTTTGTTGCATGACCTCCTATTGTTCTCATGATGGGCTGCACATTTGATCATTCTAACTACATTTATAGGTATGTTGTTGACAGCATAAACAGGAGACCACCTCCACCATCTGCCCAGATGCCTGTTGAAAGGAATGCAGTTTACTACAACATGAACCACAAAGAACGTGGGGTGGCATTGATCTTCAACCATGAGCATTTTGAGGTAGTTATCATTCTGAATACTCTTCACATTTTCCTTGATAATTTTATTTTAAAAATATCAAAAAATTTACTATAGGCTCGTCTGAACTTAAAGTCCCGTTCGGGGACAGAGCATGACTGCAAGAATTTGGAAAGAAGCTTGAAGGCTCTTGGTTTTGAACCTAAGGTTTACCATGACCTTACAAATGTTGAACTCATGAATGTTATTGACAATGGTATTAATTTTATGCACAATATCCCAAATATTGTTTTTCTTTCTTTTTCTAAGTACCATGCCTCATTTGTGTGAGTGTGTGTTTTCTTTTGACAGCTGCTAATGACAACCACTCCTCCAGAGACTGTTTAATTGTTGCGGTTCTCTCTCACGGGGAGCAAGGGATCCTTTATGCCAAGGATTCTGTATACAAGCCAGAAAATCTCTGGACGCCTTTTGCTGCAGATAGGTGTCCAACTTTAGCTGGGAAACCTAAACTGTTTTTCATTCAGGTACAGTCATCAGTGTTAAATAGTTATTTTTTTTTTCTTTTTCTTTTTTTCTTCTTTGAATTGGCTTTCTGCTTATAATTAACATCTGTGTCCTGTGTCATAATTCAAAAATTCCCTGATGGACTTACAGGCATGTCAAGGTGACAAATTAGATGCAGGTGTTACCATGCTGCGGGCAACACAGACTGATAGTGGTAGCCATTCCTACAAAATTCCAGTGCACTCAGATTTTCTCATTGCTTACTCAACAATCCCAGGTAAAAAATCAGCATATCTATTTTACAAGTTATTTCTTCCAAAGTTAGCATAATTTTATGTGCTTATATTAATTTTCAGGATATTACTCATGGCGGAATACTTCTAAAGGTTCATGGTTTATGCAAGCTCTTTGTCAAGAACTGAGTGAGAATGGATTTGTGCTTGACCTTCTCACTATTCTTACGTTTGTCAATCAACGCGTTGCTCTTGACTATGAGTCAAACACCCCAGACAATGCAAATATGCATCAGCAGAAACAAATTCCTTGTATAACGTACATGTTGACAAGATTGGTCAAATTCACTCGTAAATCAATTCACTAAATTGTAAATGTGAAAAAGTAACAACTTTTAGTTTAATATTTTGTGGATGCTTAATGGTATTAAGTGAAGATGATATTTGCTTCTTTGCCTGGCATCAGTGATAATTTTTTTTTACTGTCATTTTTCTATTCGTTAATGAGAAGAATGTCAATTTTTTTCAATATTTTTATTATTACTATGGAAACCTACTGCCTTCAATCATGAAAAGACTTCAATAAGGATATGAACAACCATGTAGTTCCTTTCTCTCTTGTGAACAAATTTTTTCAGTATTGTACCCCCTTTTAAAAGATATTTTCTCTAGTATTGGTATTGCATTTTCATAAAATAATTTTGTATCTTAAACTTAAGTGTGTCTCGGTGTGCTGTGTGCTTCAAAAGTATTTTTATGTAACAAGCTTGTTTAAGACAACTGCATTTCATATTTTCTGGCATCAAGTTTTAACAGAAAACTGATCTCTTGAGGACTGAAGCAGTTCTTGTATTTTTTGAGGCATATTCCAATAAAGGTGCAATTTAATTTACTTCATTTGTGTGATTGACTGACCCTTTGGCCCCGACCCCGCCCGATGCCCGGACGAGCCCGGAGCGCGCCCGGATGAGGAGGGCCTAGCGACGCAACGGGAGGGGAACGCGTCCGGAAACCACAGCCATCGGAAATCGGAAAGGATTTGGAGGGGCCTCACCCCACCCCACCCCACCCCGCCACACCACACCACACTGGGGCTGAGCCCAGGCCAGAGAGCAGCCGAGCGTTAAGATATTATCCGCGCCAATCAGAGTCAGCCCGCAGCGGCCGATGGGGCAGAACCGAATGGAGCCCCCAGTGGGGCGCGGGGCGGGGCGGGGGCAGGGAACGCCCGCGCCCAAACAAAACGGGAGACAGCGAGTGCGGAATGAGACTTCCCTTTTGTGACAGGGTGCCTCAACCGCCTCAACAACCGCAGTGTATGTGTGTGTACAGACAGAGCACTTAAGGTATTCATTCATTCGCTCCTTCGCAAGGCCCGGGCGCGGGTGCGGGGCGGGGCGGGGCGGGGTGAGGCGGGGCGGCTCGGCGGCGGCGTGGCCCGGCCGGTCCGTGCCAGTGTACTCCCGCCGATGTGCTGTGCCGCGCGCAGCTCTTCGCTCCGCCTCTGCCGCCCAACAACATAAAGGCGCCGCAGCCGCAAACATGCGCTTCGCCGGCTTCGCCCTGCTCGCCCTGGCGCTGGCCTGCATCGCCGTGAGCCACAGTAAGCACCATAGTTCCGCATCTGCAGCTGCAGGCGACCTCCCGCCGGCCACCTGGGCACGCAGCTGCCCGCACCATCGCCGGGCACAGCGACAGCCGACTGATTCAGAAGATCGCACTCGCGCGCCCCGTCCTTGTCGCGCTCGTGGGGCTCTGCCATCCCCAACACACCGCGCCGTCATGAGTGCGAGAAGGACAGAGGCACGAGAGCGATCTCCGGAATGAGACGGCAGCGCTGAGGCGCGTCGCGGCGCGGCGTCGCGTCTCACCCGGTATGGCGGTACCGGCGTACCTGGTCTCGAGCGGAGGGAGAGAGAGGAAGCGCAACGGCCGTGCATTCCCCCTTCTCTCTCTCTCTCTCTCTCTCTCCCTCTCTCTCTCACTCTCGCACTCCTCAGCGGCGCGCTTCAGTCGTGCACCAGGCGCCACTTCAGGACGAAAGCAGGAGTCAACGAAATGGCCGTGCAGCGCAGCGCAGTGCAGCAGGTCGACCGAGTTCAGTCAGACGCCTCGTTATCAAATCCCAGCCAGTTAGGAATAGTACATCTCTCCTGCTTGTAGATCACTGTAAAAAAAACATGTCATAAATTAACAGGTAATATCTGTGAATTTTGTTAAACGACCTGACTGTGAATTTACTTTTTATTCGTGTTCATTTACAAAAAAACTCTGTCACTTTACAAAAATATTCCGTAACTTTACAAAAGAATTCCGTAAGTTTACAAATTTTATCTGTTGTTTCGCGATTTTTCTTGTTAATTCACAAAATGTTTCATCAAACTACAGGAAAAATCTGTTCACCAATTTAACAGCGAAACCTGTAATTATTTTTTTTTTTTTCGTTTTTTTTACAACAAATTTTTACAGTGATCTGGAGGAGAGTTCTCCGCAAGGTGCGAGAGAGAAACGGTACTGTTGTTTGGCTGGAGCTCGAGTCTGAACAGCGCCTTGCACCGGCAGCCGAGCCGCGCGAACCTTCGCGTCGGGTGACGCAACTGAACTTACTCTCGCTCTCCTTACATCCGCGAGATCTATTTGATCAGCTGCCGCTCGGGCGCGATGCCCACCGCGACCGCGCCCCGCCCCGCCCCGCCCCGCCCCGCCCCGCCCCGCCCCGCCCCGCCCCGCCCCGCCCCGCCCCGCCCCGCCCCGCCCCGCCCCGCGCCGGACCCGACCGGACCCCGGTACTTCCCGATTGCGCGGCCTTGAGCTTGCCCGCTCTGTTGGGAAAAAAGGCTGTAAATTAACAGCGAATTCGTAGTTAACTTTTATAGCGACAGGTATTTTTGTACAAGAAAATAACTTGTAATGCAACATCGATTTTTTTAAGGAACGACAAAAGTTGTCCGCCAACAACAAAAGGTGTCCGGTAATATTTTAAAAAATTGTTCCGTTGCAACAGAAGTTGTCTGGTTACATTAAAACTTGTCCAGTTACAACAAAAGTAGTTCAGGAACAACAAAAGTTGTTGGCCGACAACACGTTATTCAGAAAAACTGTTTTTAACAGTGAGTGGCTCTGCCGGTGCCGGCCGGGCCTCTGCCTTGGGCATTGCGCCCTGTGCCCTGACCTGACCAGGGAGTCCCAGGTTGGGCCGTAAGATACTGCGTGAAAGCAGTGTTATTGCACCTCCTTGTCCCGAAAACCGATGGCCAACCAACATTCAAAATTACCAAGTCGTTTTGAAGTTTCGATATCGCCTCGTCGGCAGGCGTCCAGACTTCCTAACGCGCGGGTACACGTAGATGTTATTGCCGGTAGCGGGGCGGGGCGGGGCGGGGCGGGGCGGGGCGGGGCGGGGCGGGGCGGGGCGGGGCGGGGCGGGGCGGGGCGGGGCGGGGCGGCCATCAAATGTCAGTGAGTCACCTCACATCACCCCACCTCACCTCACCCCAGCCCATCCCACCTCACCTCACCTCAGGCACCAAAAACAAAAAACGGGCAACTGCAGGGCACGGACCGGGGAATTCCGGGCAACCAATCGAGCAACTACCGGGCAACTTGGGGCAACTTCCGGGCAACCTCCGGGCAACTTTCGGGCTCCACACTGATAATCGAAGTGTTCAACCCTTAAACACTTTAAAGTGTTCAAATACCATAAATGTGTTCAACAGAGTTGTTGTACACTTGCAAGTGTTCAACTCAGAAGTTGTGCATTTAAAAGTGTTCAACTCTCCAGTTACACACTTCCTTAGCTTGGACGCATTGTATCAGGGAAGTGTGCAACTGGGGAGTTCAACACTTACAAGTGCACAACTCCTGAGTTGAACACTTTTAAATGCACAACAGCTCTGTTATTGAACACTTTTTTTTGCTTAAATGGTATTTGAACACTTAAAAGTGTTGAAGGGTTGAACACTTGGTTTATCAGTGCACACGGGCAACCCACGGGCCCCAGCTTTGCTGGTAACCAGAGCGTAGGTAAGGCCCGAAGCAGCCGGGGACAAGCAGGGGAGAGACACTGAACTTGCCTATGGCTGACTGACGTCGGTCGAGGTGCGACGGCCACCGTCGGGCAAGTTCCGGGCAAGCAGTTGCGTGTAGCCCCTGCATGCAAAAGACCCCTGCCAGCGCCTGACGAAGCTACGATAGGCAACCCGCTAGCGTCAATGCTAGGCGGCTGGCCTACCTCGCCCCTGCCATTGGCAGGTTCGGTGTCTCCCGGGCACCCCACCTCACCTCACTTCTCCCCACCTCACCTCACCCCACCGCACCCCACCCCACCGCACCCCACCCCACCCCACCCCGCCCCACCCCACCCCGCCCGGGTGAACGTGAACACGGTCTCACGCCATGCTCGCCCCGCGCCTCTCCGCATTACTTCAAGGGTTATCTCTTCTCATCCCCAAATTATTTTGTAACTTTGTTTACACTTGCTGCGGTGCGGCACACAGTCTCTCTTAAGTTATGGCGCTACACGGCGTGTAGGCGCGGGGGTATGCCGTTGAATCGCTTAGGATACACTGTTACTCTGTTATCTATTTAAAAAAAAAACCAACTCACAGACGGTTAACACCGTCTTTCTCACACAATACTAAAACGTAAAATCTTAGCGTAAATTGCAGAGAAGGTGACGTAGAATGTACAGTTGTGTTAACCTTTTTTTCCGAGTACAATGCCGGTTTTTATGGTTTACTGTTTTCACATTATTTTTTTTTTAAATTTAACTGTAGAGAAAACACTGTATCTGCCTACGGCCTAACAGCTGCACAAATTAATTTGTTGCCTGATATCCGGTCAATGATTTTTGTGTACCTTACACCATACAGGGTACACCTTTACTTGCAAACATCTGGGAGAGGCTCAATGCTTTTCCACAGTATAAAGAGCATAGCTCGTACCGGTACGGTCTGACTGTGCCTGAAAATTATGTTAGGGCAGTTAGGGACCGTACCGTAGGCAAACTGTAAGTGCCAACGGATTTTTTTTATTTTACAGAGTAACAAACATACGGTGGCGCTCTATGTAAGCAATTCAAGCATTAAGCGTGATGAAGCGTGGATTGCGTGTGTGTGTGGGGGGGGGGAGGCGTGATTGAGAGAGAGAGAGAGAGAGAGAGAGAGAGAGAGAGAGAGAGAGAGAGAGAGAGAGAGAGAGAGAGAGAGAGAGGAGGGGGGGGCAGTGTTGTAGGCTCTGTGTATTGTATTCCTGTCGTGTGTATACAGGCGCGAGCAGCACACATCAGGCCAGGCGGGCAGGTAGGCCTGTGCTGACCCTACGACCCCGCGCACGGCCGGGCCCCACCTAGGGCTCTGCCGGCTCTGCTATTGAGCACACTGTACTAAACATTAATTAATCACCTGCTCACGGCGTTGTACACCGTCACGGTGTGCTGTACAGGGAGCGCCTGCCCGACCGACCTGCTCGCCAACGCGCTTCATCATAACGCGCCGATAGGGAGCAGATCGAGGCGCAAAACGTGACGCGACGTGGCAAAGCGTGACGTAGAGTGACAAAGAGTGTCGAAGAGTGGCAAAGCGTGATGTAGCGTGTCGAAGAGTGGCAAAGCGTGATGTAGCGTGACGAAGAGTGGCGAAGCGTGACGTAAAGAGTGACTTCACGTGACGAAGGGTGGTAAAGCGTGACGTAGCGTGACAGGGAGTGGCGAGTATCACCACAACCGACGCGTGGATGCGCGAACCGAACGACAGTCACTCTTAACTCTATCTCTGCATCCGTCTCATAACGACCACGACCTCTAGGATGACAATGTTTCCCTAACCTAACCTAACCTCCTCGCATTACCACGGAACAGCTTCCGGTTGAACTCGCACCAGCGAGGAACTACCAAAACCACCGTCGGATACGGATCACCCCTCCCCGCCCCGGCCCGCGGCCCGCGGACACTGTGAAAAATTGCCGTAGGTTTACGGGAAAATTTTTCACGAAGTGGAGTTGTAAAATTACGATCACTAATCGTAAAATTACATGCAGTACCAATCGACTTGAAATTCAATTACAAGCAAAAACGGGCTGTCGTAAATTTAAAACATTTTTCTTATGTCGTAATTTACAAAATAAATCGTAAATCTACGAATACATTTTTCACAGTGGAGGCACATCACATCCACATCCCGGCTGGCTGCTGGCTGGCGCTGGCGCGCGCGCAGCTGTCAGTTGGATTGCCTACCCGCCGGGCGGCCTGCGCCACAGCGCACCTCGCACACAGTCTGCGGCAGCCACACCGTGCATCGTGCATCCAGGTGTACGACCGTCGCTCACGATCAGACGAGTAAATTTATATTCGCTCACTTACTTGAAGGCGAGTGAAATAAAAACATTACGCTCACTTGGTACGTGTGCCAAGACAAAAATGTGCTCACTCGACGGTGTGCGAATCCAAGTCCGCTCATTTGCAGGTGTGCGAATGAGTATTGGCTCACTCACTGTAAATCGAGGAGTGAGAAATCTCGCTCTCAGGAGAGCGAGATTGGTGACCCAAATTTTGTCACTCCCGGGGAGTCATATTATTAAATATAACTCCTTTTGAGTCGCTTCTATGACTCAAAACGAGCGATATCTAGTGATCTCGCTCGATTTGAGTGAGGCTTATCATTCCAAATGAGCGATATAGAATTTCCTCACTCCTTTAGGGCGATGTTATATGCCTCGCTCAATTTCAGTCAGAAACATGACTCTCAGATTTACAGTGCTCAAACTCGCTGACCCGCAAAGAGGCAAATTTCGATTCGTTCATCTACAAGTGAGCGAAGATAGTTTTCGCACACCGACACGTGAGTACAAGTGAACGAACACAGTCACTCATCTGCAAGTGAGCGATATACCGAGGAGACCCCAACTAAAATACTCATTGTACACGAACAAAATTACTCGTGAGCTACTCGCAAATACTTGCGAAAAAAACAAGGAAAACTCGCGTGATACTCGTCAATATCCGCTAATACTCACGAGACTCTTTGCTCACCCTCTTGGACAGTGTGGGGGATCCCTCGCGGTACACTTGGCCATTTGGATTTCCAAAGTGCAAACACAGAAGATGCCGAGGTGTTCTCTTGGGCGCTCTCCACGCTGCCGCAGAACCCGAGGGGTGGACAAATAGTGTCCTGTTGTACTCCGCGTGCTCCAGTCACTGCAAATAAAAGAGTGAGATGTCTCATCAAAAAGGAGCGGGATTTTTCCTATTGTGCCATTTAAATGAGAGTTTAGAAACCTCGCTCTTATTGAGAAAGAATCAAGGGGTGACTAACTCGACTATTCACGGTTCACGAACTTATTAATACTTGATATTCAGACAATATTTGCAACTATTCAAACACTGTAAATCGAGGAGTGAGAAATCTCGCTCTCAGGAGAGCGAGATTGGTGACCCAAATTTTGTCACTCCTGGGGAGTCATATTATTAAATATGACTCCTTTTGAGCCGCTTCTATGACTCAAAACGAGCGATGTCTAGTGATCTCGCTCGATTTGAGTGAGACTTATCACTCCAAATGAGCGATATAGAATTTCCTCACTCCTTTAGGGCGATGTTATATGCCTCGCTCAATTTCAGTCAGAAACATGACTCTCAGCTTTACAGTGAAGAGTATTCAAAATATTCAAGAATATTCGTGGTATTCACTAGTATTCGCAATATTCACTCATATTTAACAATATTTCCAACTATTTCATGGATATTCATCAATATTTATGGATATTCATTAGTATTCATCAATATTTATCTGTATTCAGCCATATTTACCCCTATTCAGCCATATTCAACATAGATGCATGCAGTCGGTGCACGCACTCTACATGTCGACCTCCCCACACACAAAAGCAAAATCTGAGATGAAAATGGCACAACTTCCCATTTTTCCATTTCATGAGACATTTCTCCAAATATTGATTATTTATTAAAGACCGAGTCACCTACTTGTCACTAAATTCATTTTGTGTTTACTTTTGCTCTTGTTTTTCTGTTACGTTGGTTGTCGTGCGATTGATTCCCAGCTAATGGCTACGTTTGAATACTCTGGTTAAACGTAAGGCGTGCAAGGAGCAATCCGCACACACCAGCGCAGAAAGTGTTGAAGTCTTCTGTGATTGGTATGAGCTCGGTGAGTTAGGAGAGCTGACAAAGAGTAATGTAGCGAAAGGATTTTATCCCCTCCAAAAATACTACAAAACTTGTAGCAATCCCTTGCGATCTGATGGCACCTTATGCGTTGACCTAAAAACAATGTCTTCATTGTAATTGTTGGATGTGATAAATAGGTATAAAATCCAACTTTCCATGGGGAAGCCCCAGAAATTACACGCACATCTGATCCAAATTATTCTCTCAACCTCGCCCTTTTTGAGTGAGGATTTCTATCCTTTATCTCACTTTATTTGAGTGTTGTTGTAAATTCTTTCCAAGGGGTAACCAACTCGGGATTTTCGTGTACTGTGAATATATTCACCAAGTGAATACTTTGAATACAACTGAATATATGAATATTTAATATTCAATTGAATATGGGTGAATATTTTTGAATATGGGTGAATATTTGTGAATATGGGTGAATATTTGTGAATATTTTTGAATATGAGTTAATATTTTTGAATATGGGTGAATACTCGTGAATACTCGTGAATATTTGTAAATATTCGTGTTTTTTTAGGGAAACGTCCGGAAGTCCCCCCTCCGGGAGGTCCCCCCCCCCCCTGAATATTTTATTATTTCTTTTGAATAAATATATTGGGGTAATAAAATATAATAAAATATTCCAATATATTAAAAATATTATCTTAGCGCGCCGAGCGATTTCTCATACCGTTTCCGACGCGGCGTTCGTGAATCCCGCCGTCCCAGCGCGATATTTGAAAACCGAGATGGGCAACCAATCATGTGTGGCGGTTTACTTTAAAAATAAAAATAATATAACAAAAAAAAAATGTTGTTACCATCCTAACCGTCGTTCTATTGCTTCCCTCCGACAAAAAAATCTCATTTCATAACAAGGAGGGTGGGGGTGGCTTGGGTGGGACTAGCCCGCCTGGGTCGTGGCGAGTGGCGAGGCTCCTAGTGCCCCCGCCCGGGAGGCGTGGGGTCGTCGGTTGCAGTCCCTGCGTGGTCAGAGTGTCAGAAGGCTGATTTCAGAATCACATTAATCGAGGGGTCCCCCACTCCCATAGATGGTGTACACGCGAGTAATTTGAGTAGGCGAGTAGGGGCGAGTAAAAGTGAGTAAAGGCGAGTAATAGTGAGTAAAGGCGAGTAGCGACGAGTATTGGCGAGTGATAAGTAACTGAGAGTAGCGATGAGTAATGGCGAGTAGGGATGAGTAATGGCGAGTAGGGATGAGTAATGGCGAGTAGGGATGAGTAATGGCGAGTAGGGATGAGTAATGGCGAGTAGGGATGAGTAATGGCGAGTAGGGATAAGTAATGGTGAGTAGGGATGAGTAATGGCGAGTATTTTGCGTGTATTTTGCGTGAGTAATTGGAGAGTAATGGCGAGTAATTGGCGAGTAATGGCGAGGAATTGGCGAGTAATGGCGAGTAATTGGCGATTAATGGCGAGTAATGGCGAGTAATTGGCGAGTAATGGCGAGTAATGGCGAGTAATTGGCGAGTATTGGCGAGTAATGGCGAGTAATGGCGAGTAATGGCGAGTAGGCGCGAGTAAGCACGAGTAGGCGCGAGTATTGGTGAGTAAGCGTGCGAGTAGGCGCGAGTAATTTTGGTCGTGTACACACGAGTATCGAAGTGGGGGACCCCTCGACATTAATGATGTCGGTAGTTTTAGTGATAACAGTATTGTGACTTTGATATCAGTAACTGATATCGTTAAGGAGCTTTAATATCAGAAAGCTGACATATATTACTGACCTTTGTCAGTCTCCTCATTTTAAGATAAGTTACTGACATCATTTAGGAGCACTGATATCTTAAAGCTAGCATAGGATACTGACATTTGTCAGTCTTCTGATCAACAAAATGATACTGCTCATATCATGATCAGAAGACCATCACACAAAGTCATATATCTGACATAGAAGTCACCAGAACTGATGTAACCAGATGTGATATGAGTCTACGTACCAATCGAATTCAGCATGCTGAAAAATCTAAAGTTATTGGAATATTGAGCTGAAATTTGGTTTGTAGCACCTTTACTCAATTTTAGTAAGGCCATTTTAATTTCATCGAATTTGGAGAAATTTTTTGTGCTATCTCGTAAACGGCTGGAACAAACAGGGACGTCCGGAGAACGCGTTCGGACGTATTAGCAGAGGAAGGAGACATGCGGCGATGGCGGTACATCATGCACTGCACACTGCAACCCACGACCCCACGCCTCCCCTCCCGGGCGGGGGCACGAGGAGCCTCGCCACTCGCCACGACCCAGGCGGGCTAGTCCCACCCCGGCCACCCCCACCCTCCTTGTTATGAAATGAGATTTTTTTTTGTCGGAGGGAAGCAATAGAACGACGGTTAGGATGGTAACAACATTTCTTTTTCTGAAAAAAAATTATTATTTTTGTTTTTAAAGTAAACCGCCACACATGATTGGTTGCCCATCTCGGTTTTCAAATATCGCGCTGGGACGGCGGGATTCACGAACGCCGCGTCAGAAACGGTATGAGAAATCGCTCGGCGCGCTAAGATAATATTTTTAATATATTGGAATATTTTATTATATTTTATTGAGATGATGCCACCAGGTATACAGTCCCACCAGGTATAATCCCACCAGGTATAATTCCCACCAGATATACACGATTTTATTTTGTTTTTATTTACGCGGATTCCCAACAAGTATAAATCCCACCAGATATACACCAATTTATATATATAATTTTAGTGTGTCAGCAAGTATAATTCCCACCAGATATAATTCCCAACAGGTATAATTCTCACTAGGTATAAAAATAAGAAATAAACGAAGTGACAAGGTAATTCTTTTATTAATTTTCATGTGTTTGAATAGTGTCTGACTTTTATAGTGTAGTTCGACTATTTGGCACCCAAGGAACTCATTTTTGCCGGTCCCGAGATTGTGGGATGCTCGGTTCGGGATTTACGGAACGTTGTACCCGTGCTACGTTATGACTTCAGGGCAAAAAATGACCTTTTTTAAAAGTTTTTATTTTGGAAACTGTTTTGAGTCACGATCATGAGTGGTAGTGAGGTGATACCTGACACGAACGGACAATGACGCGCGATGTCGTTCTGCCCTCATTTTGTGCAAGAAACAGCCTAAAATGGCCGTGATTCCTCAGTGTTCCGCTGAGACGGCGCTGGTGTCTGACGAACGAGCAGCACGCAGCAGACGACAAACTGACTCACCGCGGCTTAAATAAATAAAATAAATGAATAAGTGTATATCTGGTGGGATTTATACTTGTTGGGAATCCGCGAAAATAAAAAATAAAATAAAATTGTGTATATCTGGTGGGAATTATACCTGGTGGGATTATACCTCGTGGGAATTATACCTAGTGGGATTATACCTGGTGGGACTGTATACCTGGTGAGACCACCCCATTTTATTTCCCCAATATATTTATTCATTCAAAAGAAATAATAAAATATTCAGGGGGGACCTCCCGGAGGGGGGACTTCCCGCATCGACCCTTTTTTTAATTCATTTGGGTAAACAAATGGAAAGGGGGTGACCTCAGAAAATACACGCACATCTGATCCAAATTATTCTCTCAATTACATGATTAAATAGGATTTTTAGTAAATTATTGTGACTGATTTCTATTTATTCCAAATTATTGGAAATTAACTTGCAATAATGCAAAACAATCACAATTATTTCAATTATTTTTTAAAAACTTTTCAGAAACAAATTTTGCTCTGAAATTGAAAGGGTGGCGTGAAAACAAAGAAAATTTTTGCGGCAGTAAACCTCCCGAAGGAGGTTGCGGTTCCCGCCAGGCACAGGGCTTTTACGCCCTGTGGCAGCCAACTGCTTCGGTGTTCCATGGGAACCGGCGCTTTGCTGACTGCGATCCTATCGCGCAATTCGACAGATTTGATCCCCGTACCACCATTGGCCTACCCCTAGAGGTACGAGCGGTGTCAAGGGCGTTAGACTTCCTGATCCCAGTTTCAGAGGCCTTACCTCAGAGGGGTACGCGGGATTCGAACCCACAACCCCGAGTGCCGACACGTAGCCAGAACAGGAAGCGACCCAACGCCCAGAGCCACCGAGCCAACGGCGGTGAGACGTGTTTAACTTCTATTTGACCTGCCATCCAGCTGCGGCCAAAGGGAATGTCAAGCGCGAAAAACACTTTCCTGAGTGGGAGTCGAACTTCGGACCACTCAGTTCGGTGTTGCGCGCTCTACCAACTGAGCCACGACGCCACGATGACTGTACAGTTCGACGGGTTCGAGCCGTATTTGCCGCGTATCCTGCAGCCTCCAGCCAGGAGGACAGGGCAAATACGACTCGAACCGAGGGGGCCACCACTTCGGCTTATGCTGTACACAGGATTACGTGATTACAGGGATTACACCTGAATTTTGTGGGATTACACATGAATTCTTGGGACTAAAACCACTACATAAGAACAATTAGATGAAATTTAGTGATAATTCTTGAAAATTTAATTAAGGATTACACGGATTACACAGGGATTACACTGACAACTGTACACAGGATTACAGGAGTGGTGGCCCCCTCGACTCGAACCCGTCGTACCGTACAGTCATCGTGGCGTCGTGGCTCAGTTGGTTGAGCGCGCAACACCGAACTGAGTGGTCTGAAGTTCGACTCCCACTCGGGAAAGTGTTTTTCGCGCTTGACATTCCCTTTGGCCGCAGCTGGATGGCAGGTCAAATAGAAGTTAAACACGTCTCACCGCCGTTGGCTCGGTGGCTCTGGGCGTTGGGTCGCTTCCAGTTCTGGCTACGTGTCGGCACTCGGGGTTGTGGGTTCGAATCCCGCGTACCCCTCTGAGGTAAGGCCTCTGAAACTGGGATCTGGAAGTCTAACGCCCTTGACACCGCTCGTACCTCTAGGGGTAGGCCAATGGTGGTACGGGGATCAAATCTGTCGAATTGCGCGATAGGATCGCAGTCAGCAAAGCGCCGGTTCCCATGGAACACCGAAGCAGTTGGCTGCCACAGGGGGTTAAAGCCCTGTGCCTGGCGGGAACCGCAACCTCCTTCGGGAGGTTTACTGCCGCAAAAATTTTTCATGTTTTCACGCCACCCTTTCAATTGCAGAGCAAAATTTGCTTCTGATTTTTTAAAAAAAATTAATTAAAATAATTGTGATTATTTTGCGCAGTTGCAAGTTAATTTCCAATAATTTGGAATAAATCGAAATCATTCACAATGATTTACTAAAAATCCTATTTAATTATGTAATTGAGAGAATAATTTGGATCAGATGTGCGTGTACTTTCTGAGGTCACCCCCTTTCCATTTGTTTACCCAAATGAATTAAAAAAAAACAAAACGCGAATATTCACAAATGTTCACGAGTATTCACGAATATTCACCCATATTCAAAAATATTAACTCATATTCAAAAATATTCACAAATATTCACCCATATTCAAAAATATTCACCCATATTCAATTGAATATTAAATATTCATATATTCAGTTGTATTCAAAGTATTCACTTGGTGAATATATTCACAGTACACGAAAATCCCGAGTTGGTTATCCCTTGGAAAGAATTTACAACAACACTCAAATAAAGTGAGATAAAGGATAGAAATCCTCACTCAAAAAGGGCGAGGTTTCCCAATCCTCACTCAAAAAGGGTGAGGTTTCCCAATCCTCACTCAAAAAGGGTGAGGTTTCCCAATCCTCACTCAAATAGGGCGAGAGTTTTGAGTCTATTTCTCTAATGGAGCGAGGAAACCAAACCTCGCTCTCAAAGAGTAAGAGAAAATTTCTCGCTCTCCTGGGGGCGAGAATCCTCGCTCTGGTATTTACAGTGGTTGTACTCCGCGCGTATACTCCAGGTGAACGCCGGGTACCCCGGCAGAACTCCGGAACAGCTGTACTCCGCGGGTGTACTCCGTACTCCTGTGTACACCGAAAATCCAAGTCGTCCACCCCGGCCCAGCCCTCGGCCGAACCCCGCCGCACGCCCTGCAGCTTGTCTTTGGTGTCGTCGTGCTATCCCGAGTTATCGCGGGGCGGGCCGGGGAGTGGCGGGGAGTGGCGCGGCGGTCGGTCCTTTGAATGTCGTCTGCTCCGTGACAGGTGGCGGTGGCGGCGCCCTGGCCGAGCCCGGACCCGGGTCTGCCGCTGACGGGCACAAGTGGGCGCGCGCTCAGCAGCCGACGGCACTCAGCAGACCCGCCGCCGCTCCTCACCGCCCCCAAGTTCGCACGGACCTGCGCCTGCCGTCGACCGCCTCGGCCAGGATGACGCCCACCTCCTCCTCCTCCTCCAGCAGCAGGGCGCCCGCCTCCTCCTGGGGCCTGGGCGGCAGCGGCTACCGGCGCCTGGACAGCGGCTACAGCAGCAGCCACGGCTCAAGGTATGGGAACGAAAACTTATTCAGCGCTCATGAAAAACGAAAGGGCGGAATCACTTCGAAAAATCATTGTACGGCCCCCCGAAAAATCATTTAAAAATTGAAAAAATAAATACAATCAAATCAGGAAGAAAGATACAGAAAAAATCTAAAAAATCGAGAACAAAGGAACAAATAACTGAAAATAAAATGAAAACATTCGGAAATAGGGGGAAAGATCAAAATTTATCAGAAAGAGACGAATCTTCCTTATAAAATCAAAAGAAAAATCAAAACTAAAAATCAAAAGTTAAAAAAAAATCATTGTACACATTTTGTAAGAGTGATAACCCCTCGTAAAAAAACAACATTTACAAATAACTGTTTAGAAAAAAAAAAGAAATAACGAGACTTGGATCTTTTTTGCCTCCAGGTCGCCGTCGCTGTCCCCGCAGAAGACGCCCGTGGCCTTGGGACTGTTCGGCCGGCGCCCGACCAGCACGCCCGTCCCGGACAAGACAACCGTCCGGCAGCCGCCGTGCGACTGCAACTGCTACAGCCGGCCGCTGAGCGTCCTCTGCGCCATGGACCCCGTCACCAGGGACAGGGAGACCTTCATCAACCACTGCCAGCTCGAGTGCTACAACTGCACCTCCAGGAAGAGTGAGTGCAGCCGGGGTAAACTCGGGAATATTTGTATACCTCAAAATTCAGGAAAATTTAGAAAATAATAGAAAAAATTAGAAAAGTTCGTAAAAAACAGAAAATTTTGGGAAAATTCACAAAAATAGGTAAAATTTAAATTCACACCAAACTCCTGCCAGAGTTGTTTCCCCCTCGGTGCAGCCTCGAGTGCTGCGCGAGGGACTCTGGAAGGCAGTAAGGCAACAAGTCCAAGTACAGCGGAGTCAACGCTGGCTGTGTCAGGGCCTGCCCATTAGGCAACACCACAGCACAAATGCGAGTGCATTGCCTATCGAAGTCAGGCGCAGATCGGCTCGCTTTACTCGGCTGAGTTTTGGCTACTTATTGTATTCTCTTCTTGGCAATACACTTGCTATGGAGCGGTGCTATAGTCTCCCGCCAGCCTATAGGCGCGCATTCGTATACCCCCTACAAATCAGGCGAAGCAGGGCACGAGCGCGGCTATGACCTCACTATCTCTGCGCACTGCGCATTGCATCTATCTAATCCTTCTTTATTTCTGTCTTTCTTTTTTTCCCCCAGGGTACAAGGTCGTGGCGCACGTCGCATGTGAAGACCACAAAGAAGACTGAGGGCCTCGACGGCACGACGGGTAGTCCCCTGCCCCTGCCTGTACTGCCCCGGGAGGGCAGGCCCCGGCGCGTCGCCACTCTCTTTCCAGAGGGACGCTGCTGCTGTTGCCTCGGCCTCTGGCCATTCGAACCCGCCGCGCCGCTCCGGGCCCCGGCCCGGCCCCGGCCCCGGCCTCGGACCCTTTGGGCTCGGCCCCGGCCAGGCCAGGCTCCAAACCGTCCCGGCCAGGCAGCCAGGCCGGGGCGCGAAAATCGATGTTGGCGACTACGGCGCAACACCATTCAAGACGGGGCGGAGCGGAGCAGGCAATCCGGACCCTCCTCCGCTTGTGTGATTCTGTGTGTGTGTGTGTGTGTAGCGCGCATGTATGTGTAAAAGGGAGTGAGAGAAAGGGAAGAAAATACACGTGCCACGACTATAAGGCGGCGTGTCTATAAAGATGCATCACGTACGTATTGGTTCCGCGTACCGCCAGTATCGTACGTGGCAGCTGATGTATGTGTTATTTTGTGATTTGTTTTTATTTGTTTTTTTTTTTTTTCCATTTTACTTTTGAAATACAAGCCTAAAAAGACATAAATATATGACAAGGCGCATCACTCCATGTTCTGGAATCAGCGATAGCCCTCCCCCCGACACCGGTAAAATCCCAGGATGTCGCTTTCATATCCATCGCGCTGGCGGGTGGTGTGGGGTGATAGGGGCGGGGCGCGATCCAGCAGCAGCGCTATGAATCTGTCACGTGACGCCAGAGCTGTGTCGGCGGCCGCAGAAGCAACAGCGGCTGATCCCCGCGGACCGACTGTTATATATGTATATATACACTCCAGCCGGCGCGGGGCGGGGCGGGGCGGGGCGCACCTCTCCCACAACAATAACAACGCGGACACCGCGCCACACCACTCCGCGGGGCGGGGCGGGGCGGGGCGACCGCAGTACGCCGCGGGACCGCGGAGCCGGAGGCGGGGGCGGGGGCGGCGCGAGCGGGGCGGGGCGGGGCGTGGTGGGGGTGGCCCGTGGTCCCCGTGGTGGGGGTGGCCCCGCCCCGCCCCGCCCCGCCCCGCCCCGGCCCGGCGGTGCTCCGGCTGCTGCTCCCGCCCTGGCCCCGGCCGCCCCGGCCGCGCCGCGCCGGCTCTGTATATTGTTGGCCTCCGACTCGCCTGGGCATAGCGGGGCACAGCGGCACAGCCGAGCCGAGCCGAGCCCAGCAGCCGAGTCGCGCCGAGCCGAGCCGAGCCGAGCCGAGCCGAGCCGAGCCGAGCCATACGCCGGGCGCCGCGCCGCGCCGGGCCGCGCCGGGGTGTATCGCCGCGCTGCGCTACAGCCTCCCACACTGCATGTGCTGCGACCGCGCCGCCTAGGCTCCGCCGCGCCCTCGCCCTCGTCGACCACGTCGTCGTCCCCGACCGCCGCCATTCCCGCCCCCGGCGGAACCCCCGTGGCGGGCGCCGCCTCCAGCGATCTCTCCGCCGCCCCCGCCGCCCCCGGCCCCGCCGCCGTCCCCGGTCCCACGTGCACGGCCAGCGCTGCCCCCGGCGGGTCCGGCACCGGCACCGGCACCGGGTCTGGCCTCGTGTACAGCCTCGTGGGCGTGTACCCGTGCGCCGTGTGGAGACCCAAGACCCCCGCGCCCGCGCCCGCGCCCGCCACCGCCGGCATCGCCACCCCGCGGCTGAGCCAGGCGCGCACCGTCGCCGCGCCGTACCCCTGCCGCTGCCGCGTGACCGAGGCCGCCGTTGTCGCCGCCGCCCCCGCGGTGCCCCTGGTGCCCGTGCCCGTGCCCGTGCCGGTGCCCGTGCTGCCGGCCGGCGCCACCGCCGCCCTCCCGGCCGCCAGCCTGCCTGCCCCGGGGCCCCCCGGGCCCGCACAGCCGGCCGGACCCGGACCCGGACACGCGCCGGGACAGCTGCCGTGCGCGCCGGCCCCGGCCCCGGCCACGGCCACGGCCCCGCCGGCCCCCGCCCACCTGCCGGCCAGCCCCATGCTCTTCGTGCCCTTCAACATGCCCGGCTACGCCGCGCAGCCCGGCGGACTCCCTCCCGGCATGGCCACCGCCCCCATGGCGGCGCTGGGACCAGGACCCAAGGTGAGCGACAGAGCGACTCCAGGGTCAACCACTTGAACCCCGTCCCGGGCCGTCCCGTCCCGTCCACTCACCCGCGCCTATCGATCCCATCCCTGTACAGCCTTGCTGCGCCCGGCATCCGCCCGACACCCGCCCGGCACCCTCCCGGCACCCGCCCGGCACCCGCCCGGACCCGCAGTGTGTGCCCCTGCCCTCTGCCCTTCTGCCCGCCCCGCTCCGCCACCAAGTCACGTGACGCTCTGCGCTCGAGTGTCAGTACTTGTGACTAGAGTGGAGGCGGAAGTGGCGGCGAGTGTTGGCCTTCGCCCCGCCCCGCCCCGCCCCGCCCCACCCCACCCCGCCCCGCCCCGCCCCGCCCCGCCCCGCCCCGCCCCGCCCCGCCCCGCCCCGCCCCGGCAGCAGCAAAGCGTCAAGCAAATTACAACCCTTCCGCTGAGACCTGCTGCCACTGCAGCCCGCCCCACCCCTACCACCGGACCCTGGCCGGCTCCGGCCGCTGTGCGAGTGAGTGAGTGAGTGAGTGAGTGAGTGAGTGAGTGAGTGAGTGAGTGAGTGAGTGAGTGAGTGGAGTGAGCGAGCGAGGTGGATTCCATGAGAGAAGAACATGCCCCGAGACAAGTAGTTTCAGAATTGGACCATAATTTTTGTTTGCTTACTCTTCTACGCCAGTTTTAAACAAAATTTTGTTTTTCAGATTTTTGGGACTGTTTCGGGGTTTCCAAAACATGGTTTTACGACAAAATTATAAACACTGGCCTCTTGCTCAAAAGACGCAAAAATGGATTTGGCTCAAAATATTATGTTTACTACCCTTTATTAATATACTTAACAATTGCAAAGTATCACGAGGGTAATATTGTTTCAAGGCAAGGCGAGAAAAATATCATTTGTGTAGAATTGTTGTGGTTTTTGACCATTTTTCTGTTAAACAGCTCCGATTGGCTCAGTAGAGTGTCAGATTTGGGCGCTTGGGTTCCACGTTATCATTTCACATTGAAAATGAAATAACTGACATTCAGAACTCTCATTTAGATAAATCTCAAGGCCTTCCTGAAACTTTTAGTTTGAAATTAATCAGAAATTTTCGTTAAATTGTAAGTACTTAGCATCTTGATATTTTCTTTGTCACTTCCACCTTTCGATAAAATTTATTTGCACATAGATTTTAAAAAAATAGTACGGGCTATTAAAAAGATATATAGCTCACTACCTGGGACTCACAAGAAAACAATTATTTGCAAACTGAAGGTCAGAATTCTTTCCTGTTTGATAGGTCTGAGCAGAGAAGGACCACGGAGCTGTTTAACAGAAAAATGGCCAAAAAACACCAAAATTCAACACAAATGATTTTTTCTCGCCTTTAAACAATATTACCCTCATGATACTTTGCAGTTGTTTAGTATATTCATAAAGGGTAGTAAAAATAATTTTTTGAGCCAAATCCATTTTCGCGTCTTTTGAGCTAGAGACCAGTGTTCGTATTCTTTTCGTAAAAGCATGCTTTGGAGACCTCGAAATAGTCCAAAAATATCTGAAAAGAAATTTGTTTATAACTGGCCTAGAAGAGTAAACAATAAAAATTATGGTCCAATTCTGAAACTACTTGTCTCAGGGCATGTTCTTCTGTCATGGAATCCACCGCGAATGAATGAACGAGTGGATGAGTGAGCGAACAAGAGATAATGAGTGAGTGAGAGAGAGAGCGGGCGCTAGTCGCCAGTCCCCACGTCGCACCCCCCCGCTCCGCTTCGCTCCTCACGGCGTGCAGGCGGCGGCCTCTTCCCGGGGACACAACAACCCTTTGCTTTCAGAGACAACACTCCAGCCGGCGCCCCGCCCCGCCCCGCCCCGCCCCGCCCCGCCCCGCCCCGCCCCGCCACTAGAGCCCCACCATACCGCACCAGATGTCGAACAAACACGGGCTGACGGCAGAACTGCATCGAGCGCTGCTGCTATGTACTGCGAGGGGTCGGGGTGGGGTGGGGCAGGGTGGGGGGGGGGGGGGGGGGGGGGGGGTAGAATGACGGTAGTGGACGTGGACATCCTTCCCGGCCGCGGGGAGTTGGCGAGTGAGTGAGTGAGTAAGTAAGTGAGTTAGTGAGTGAGTGAGTGAGTGAGTGAGTAAGTAAGTGAGTTAGTGAGTGAATGAGTGAGTGAGTGAGTAAGTAAGTGAGTTAGTGAGTGAGCGAGCGAGCGAGCTAGTGAGTGAGTAAGTGAGTGAATAAGTGAGTGACAGCACGGTAGAAACAATGTCTATTTTTTTTTTTTTTTAAGGGAAAAAGGAAAACTTTGAGGATCCTACTTGATTTGAAGAAAACTCCTCACATTTTGAGGAAGTCTCCTCAAAAATTTAAGGAAGTTTCCTCATTTTCTGCAATAGGATTCTCTTAATTTTTGAGGAGACTTCCTCAAAATATGTCGATTTTTTGGGAGTTTTCCTCAAATGAAGTGGGATTCATAAAGTTTTCACATTTCCCTCAAAAAATCAAACATTGTTTTTTCCGTGTGAGAGAGTGAGTGAGTGAGTGAGTGAGTGAGTGAGTGAGTGAGTGAGTGAGTGAGTGATATTTAGGTTTTCAGAAACTGCCGAACGATTCTTTCGCGCGGTGGGGGTCGGCGCACCGATGGAGACCCGAACTAACCGACGCGCCCCCAGGGCGGGGCGGGGCGGGGCGGGGCGGGGCGGGGCGGGGCGGGGAGCAGTGTGGTCAGCAGGACTCTATCGAGTATCGGACAGTTAGCTGTATCGGCACGCCTGGCGTAGCCCCGCCCCGCTCACATTCCTCTCGTGCCTCGGCACACCACCGCCTCGCCCCACCCCACCCCACCCCACCCCACCCCACCCCACCCCACCCCACCCCACCCCGCCCCGCCCCGCCCCGCCCCGCCCCGCCCCGCCCCGCCTCGCGCCGAGCGGACAGCAAAGACCATTAACACACGCTGCCGGCCGTGCCGTTGTGGCAGGAAGGGTACAGAGTGGTGTCTCGGCTCGCAGCACAGAGCGCCCCGCCCCGCCCCGCCTCACCCCGCCCCGCCTCGGCAATTTGCCCAAATCAATAAGGGCATGACTATTTGCCGGCCATTGTCAGCCGCTGATAGGCCAAGCCGCCTCTTGTGGTCCGTGGTCTGGTCTAGAGGCGACCGCCCCGCCCCGCCCCGCCCCACCACGCCCCGCCCCACCACGCCCCAAGGACCGCGCGCAGCACTCCGGCCCTTGCTAAGCTGATTAGCCGGTTCGCCTGCTGCTGCTCGCGGCGAGTGGCGACACTGGCGGGGCAGGCCGGGCCGGGCCGGGCCGGGGCGCCCCATGCCGCTGCTACACCCCTGCACCAAAACACACCCGCACAGAGAGGCACAAGTGCACACACACGCAGAGAGAGAGAGAGAGAGAGAGAGAGAGAGAGAGAGAGAGAGAGAGAGAGAGAGAGAGAGAGAGAGAGAGAGAGAGAGAGAGAGAGGAAGACAGAGAGAGAGAGAGAGAGAGAGAGAGAGAGAGAGAGAGAGAGAGAGAGAGAGAGAGAGAGAGAGAGAGAGAGAGAGAGAGAGAGAGAGAGAGAGAGAGAGAGGAAGACAGAGAGAGGGAGACAGAGAGAGGGAGAGAGCACCCCGTCCCTTCTCCTCTCTGAATTAACTATCAGCTGGTGGGGTGGGGGTGGGGGTGTGCAGAGGGAGTTGGCGGCGGCGGCGCGGCGCGCCCCGCTGCACCCAGCACCAGCTCCTTGTGTGTATGAATTATTTCGCAGAACGCGGCAGGGCGGGGCGGGGCGGGGCGGGGCGGCGGGGCGGTGCAAGGGTGGAACGGGTCTGCGGGGCGTCTGGCGCGGGGTTGAGGCTGCTGCTGCCCGCGCCGCCCCTCGCAGGGTGGTATTGTATGCGCAGGGCGGCCAGTCCGCTCCGCCCCGCCCCGCCCCGCCCCGCCCCGCCCCGCCCCGCCCCGCCCCACTACCTCTTTTTCCGGCCGGCCGGCCCGGTCCGGTCCAGCTCAGGCGGCTGTGCTCGTTGTTCAATTGGGTCCGTGTCCGCCTCTCTCTCTCCCCCGCTGGCACTGCGGACCTATTATTATTAAATAGCTCCGGCAGAATATTTCAGAACGCCCCCACCCCCGCGTTTCTTCTTACGTGCGTAGTGCGTACCCAGCCGCCTGCTGTTGCTGCTGCGTGCCGCGAGGATCGCCTTTCTTTTTATTCTTTTGTTTTTTTTGCAGTGTAGCTCTGTGCTCCTCGCACCCTGAGGGCTTTACCCCTTTTCCGCCGGGCGCGAAAAGTGTCCTGCGGGTTTGCTCGGAGAGGGGCGGCGTGGCGGGGCGTGGCGGGGCGTGGCGGGGCGTGGCGGGGCGGGGCGTGGCGGGGCGTGGCGGGGCGGGGCGTGGCGGGGCGTGGCGTGGCGAGGCGCGGCCAGGGGTGAAACTGTCTCTTTGTAGATTCAATGACTCCACTCCCCCTCCCACAGCATCCTCTGATCTCAATCCCCCTCTCCCCCTCTCTCTTTCTCTCCCGCCGCCGCCACCGGCGCGCAGCTTTATCTCCAGGTAATTGATTGGTTTGTACCAACCAATCAAAAAGCCATTAAATATTCATCGCGCAGCCGAGGCCAGTCGCGTCTCGGCGGCGCACCTTGTCGCCCCCGCGTCAGGGGAGCTTCCGGTGGTGGTCCCGCGGGACCTCGACAGGACACCGGCCGACTGGCTGCACACGGCTGACGGAGGGATCGCTACGAAAAATCATAGCAAGGCCCCCTAAAAATCATCGGAAACATTAAACAAAATAAAAACCTAAAAAAAATATTACAGAGGAAATGTATAGAAAACTCCAAAAAATCGAGAAAAAATGACCAAAAAAAACAAAGAAAATTGGGAAAAAATCAAAAATGGGGGTGGAAGAACAAAATTTTTCAATAAGTTACAGAAATTTTCCTTAAAAAATCAAAAGAAAAATCAAAAACTTAAAAAAAAAAATAAATCTGAAGTAAGAAGAAATCATCACACGCATTTTGAATGAGTGACCCCCCCTCGCTCTTGGCTACAGGATTGGCTGACTGCACGGCGCGGGGAAAATAACCTCGGACTTTGGTGTACACCGCTAATTCAACAAATTTACACTGGAAAAACAGAGGTAGGACTTAATGTCTTTCTAGGGGCATGAAATTTTAATGTCTTTGCAAAGGCACGAAATTGTCCAAAGGCATTAAAATTTAACACCTTTGTGGCAGTTTTAATGCCTTTGCAGGGGTGCTAATTTGTTTTTCTAGTGTAGTCCAATGCAAACAAATTCAAGCCAATTCAAAGGAATTCAATCCAATTTAACCTAATTCATATCTAATTCTAATTAATTTTAAGCCAATTCAAGCCAATCCAAACCCAATTCAAGACAAGACACTAATTCAGTCAAAGTCAAAGGCAATTCAAGCTAATTCACAGCCAATTCAAAGGCAATTCACATCCAATTCACGAACTTTGTACACCAAATTTAGCGGTTATTTCCCCCTCGCTGCACGGCCTGCTTCCTGCGCGGAACCGATTGACTACAGAACCTGCTGCCTGCGGGTCGCACCGCCTGCAGGTCCTGCAGGTCCCGCAGAGCGTCCCGAGAGCACATCCACATCTCCATTTTTACAGCGTGCAATAAACGCGCACGCGGGAGCTCTGTCGCAGTCCTTTGTGTTTATCTTTCCATCTTATTCCTTACCTCTCTCTCTTTCTCTCTCTCTCTCTCTCTCTCTCTCTCTTTCGCTCTATCCAACCACGCGTAACATTGGGGAAGGTGGAGCGAGCACGGAGCTCGGGAGGAAAAACCAAGCCAAAATTTCCGCGATGCAAATTCAGCCCGGTGCCATCCCAACTTGAGCACGGAAATGTCTCAGAATGTCTCAAACCGCCCGATGGTGCGACCAGTGACGCGTCCGCCTGTAGGATTCCATACAGAAGGGTAGGTGAGTTGACATCGTAGTCACCGATTTGAACTAAAAATTGGGGGCATGTTTCCCATCACTAAAAACGTTAAGAGCCAAAATTTTAGCCTTCTAGGTCGCAGGTTTTTTCTTTTTGGGAAAAATCTCGATACCATATTTGAGATTTTTAATTTAAAAGAAAGGTTTCCAAATAAAAAATAGTAAAAAAAAATATTTAAAATCTAAATTTTTTTCTTCTCGAACTCTACCCTCTAAAGATGACCTGAGCAAATTTGGAAGCCTCTGGGACCAACCCTCCCCCTATTAAAATTTTGCCCAAAGTCAAAATTCATCAAAATGTCGGAAAACCTATTTTGCCCATATCTCTGGAACCGTGCGACCTAGGAGGCTAAAATTTTGGCTCTTAACGTTTTTAGTGATAGGAAACATGCCCCCAATTTTTAGTTCAAATCGGTGACTACGATGTCAACTCACCTACCCTTTCGTAAGGAATCACCCCTGTCTGTCTGACACGAGCCCCGTACTGTGTCCTCTAGTGGTGCCCCGCCCCGCCCCGCCCCGCCCCGCCCCGCCCCGCCCCGGGCCCGGTCGGATCTAGAGATGGGATGGGATGTCATTACGGTAGGGCTGAATATAATCCCCCTGCCCTGCCCGCGGGGGTGCCCCCCCCCCCCTTCCCCTTCTACGCCCTGCCCGCGGGCCCCTTCCCTTCCCTCCCCTCCCCCTTCCCTTATCTCCGCCAGGGACCCTCTCGTTGTATTCTTCTGCCATTTCTACCACCGCTCCTTAAGTTTCACGGAAGAGCAAAGAAAAAAACTGTAAAGAACAGAAAAGGGTTGAAGTAACAAAAAAACAAAAAAAAACTATATACATAGATACATAACAAAGCACATTGGGTTTAGAGTTCTTAAGTCAATGTACGAAGCGCGGCGGAGGCAGGAGAATTCGGAGAATGAACCTTCATCAAACGTGATCTCGGCTTCACTGATATTTTCTGAACAGAGATGTTTGCTCGGAGTACCGTCGTCGTTATCTGCCACCCACCCCGAATCTCATCGCCTTAAAAACCCAACAAAACAATGATCAAAAAAAAAAAATATAAAAAAAAATCGAGAGATCCAAGGGGGATCGCGCAACTCGGCTGCTGGATGCTGCTATTTCCTTCTGCTTTCTGAGCGCGAGAAAAACAATTCCGAATCTGGGGTTGGGGACGAGACAGGGCGCCAGCGGACGAGACTGATTAGCTGGAATGCGACTCGGGGTGGGGTGGGGTGGGGTGGGGCGGGGCGGGGTGGGGCGGGGCGTGTGAGCACCAGCTGCTAATAGCTCGACATCCCTCGGGAGCCCAGAGCCGAGCAGCCCCTCCTGAGCTGCTCCCCCCACCCCCAGCGCTCCTACCCTACCATCAGCGCAGTACTCACAGCTGGACTGGCATGGACAACGCCCCCTCTACCCCTCCCTCCCTCCCTCTCTCTCACTCCCTCGTGAACGTGGCCCTCCTAACGTCTTATTTTTTTTCTCGTGGCCCCTGATTCACGATAATTTTTTCCTCTCATTGCCTTTCCCACTCCCCACCTCTCCCTCCACTTCCACTGAGCTTACGCTGCTGTGTGCTAACTAGCGAGTTAGGAGGAGAGAGAGAGAAATAGAGAAAGAGAAAGAAAGAGAGCGAGAGAGAGAGAGAGAGAGAGAGAGAGAGAGAGAGAGAGAGAGAGAGAGAGAGAGAGAGAAAGAGAGAGAGAAAGAGAGAGAGAGAGACAGAGACGAGAGATGAAAGACAATCAGGAATGAGAAAAGACTCCTGCAATTGAATAATCGACAGGTGGTCCCTCGCCGAGCCCCGAAACGGATGTCGCGATAATGAATTGGTTATTTGAATTGGCAGCACGTCGCCGTGGGCTCCAGCAGCTCCAGCGAGGGTTCGGCGGGGCGGAGGGTAGAGCGCTGGAGCGGGGCTTTTCTGCAGACTCGTGTATTCGTGGCCACAACACCACACTGCTCGGCCCGGCGCGGCGGAACCGCTCAGCGCAGTCAGCCCCGACCCGACCGAGGAGGGAAATCACTTCGGAAAATCACTGTACGGCCCCCTAAAAAAAATAATATAATTAAAAAAAAAACTAATAAATAAAACAAATTAAAAAGAAAGATACAGAAGATTTTTTTAAAAAAATCGACAAAAAATGAACAAAAAACAAAAATTATTGAAAAGATTCAAAAATAGGGTTGGGGTTGAAAGATCAAATTATCAATAACAGGCAGAAATTTACCTAAAAATCAAAAGAAAAATCAAAACAAAACATCAAGATAATCAAATTACTGTACACATTTTGTATGAGTGATTCTCGGTCAGCTCTTCCTCTCAACAGTCGTCCTACACACACACGCGCGCACACACACACAAGTGAGCACCTTGTCTTACCCTGCTAAATAATTCATTGCCGGACGCTCCCCGTCACTCAGTCCCATGCCGATCACGCGCCAGTGCGCCCCGCCCAGTCACTCCGTTTAGTCTCAGGGACGCGACGGGACGCGAGACGAGACGAGACTTCATCCTCCAGCTCCAGCTCCAGCTCCAGCTCCAGACCCGACCAGACCCCGCGCGCTGCTTCCCTCTCAACGCCCCAGCAGCGGCCATTTTCTGGAGGGAATTGATTTGATAAATAAGGGGCAAAAAGTGGAAAAAAAGGGGGGGGGGATAAGGGATACAGGCCGCCGCGCTACGGGTCTGTTCCGGTTTCCGGTGTGATTGTTCGTTTTAAGGCTGCTTGACGCTGTGATCGCGCGCGCCGTGGCCTTTACTCGAGCAGAGCACGCGCCCTCCGATAACGAATCAAACATTTTTTTTTAAATTTTCTTCCTACCCCGCATTTGTCAT